>CM077673.1:367089287-367340564 GCA_039707655.1 Elymus sibiricus | reverse complement strand
GTGCTGGTGTAGACAAGACGAGCCATTTCTTCCCCTCAAAAATAAATAAATAAGACGAGGCCATTTCTTAGAGGAAATCTCACGCTGTGTTTTCTCTTTTTCATAAACACCCCCATTTATTAGTTAGTTAAAACGAGGTTATTACCATCATTCCTTACAACATTCGTCACGCAAGGCGGAACACTATTAAGAAGAATCCCATCGGACGTACTAATAAAACTAAACTTTGCAATCTCATGTGTCACCCCATTGACAAGCCCATTGATTTTCTCAATTTTAAAATATCATCATGAAGATACTCAAAGCCTCTTTCTTCATATCAGCGAGAGGAGACCTGTCTAACTTCCCATTTGCAAAAAAAGAGCGTACAAAGCAGTCATTTTCCAATTTTTTTGAAAAATCAATGCGGGGGGGGGGGGGGGGGGGGGAGCTCCCCACCTGAATATATTTCTCAAGTTTGTAATCCATCGTTTGAGTGATTACAAGGGAAATTACATAAGCACGTGTAATCGTGATAAGAGATAGGAACGCCACGAGGAGGCGGCCTGTTTGTACTCTAGTTTTCTTCATCCGGTGCGTCCAGAGCATGAGGTCATTAATGATTCGCCTAAGGGTGAGGATACTGTGATGATTTTGCTGCTTGAAGTCATAGCATTTCTCGAATCCCAGATCTACCATAGAATGATGAGTAGCATGACTACCAGATTGTCGCATTCACCTGTGGAGGGATACGGCAGTCCAAAGGTCATCGATGGTGCCTGAAGGGGGAGAGCCCAATCCGTTGCCATATTCCGCTGTGCAAGCGGGCAGTCGATGAATATGTGTGAGCTGGTTTCACCATCGAACCCGCATCGTGGGCATAGTGAGTCTGAGACGATATGCTTGCGTAGTAGGTTGCTTTTGGAGTTGAGTCGATCACGAACAGAAGCCATGCAAAGATCTTCACACGGTTTGGAACGCATGAAGACCATATGGCTATGGCATGCACGTCGTTGTCGTCGTCGTCGCCCATGGTCAGCGCGTAGGCGGCCCTTGTGGAGAAGCGCAGGCCATCGTTGAGGTAGCGCTCATCCGGTCCTGTCGACAGCTGGAAATCCTGCAGGAGAGACAACACGAGCACAACTCGGAAGCAGCATTAGATGTTAGGCGGTTCCGTAGGATTGATTCTAAACCGTGGTTGAAAACAGCAGCCACACGAGCGAGAGGTATAGTGGTGTGAGAGTAGAGGCAAGGGAATAGAGTAACAAGTGGTTTCTGGGGTAACCAGGCGTCTAACCAGAAATAGGTATTAGTGCCAGAGTTTGTGAGTTCAAAGGAGATCGCATGTAGTGCTGGCAGTTGTTGGTTTATAGTTCGGCAAATGAAGGAGTGGCTGTTTTGTGGGGCGATGAGAGCATTTGGGTGTTGCAAGGCGATCCAGTCTAGCCAGGGTGTTTGGTCCGGTAGGAGTGCTTTTACAGCAAATTTCATAAGTAAACAATTATTTTGCTCATGTAAGTTTTTTAGTCCTAGACCACCACACTTTTTTTGTTTACACACATTTTTCCAGGCAACTAAGCATTAGGCACCAGTGCAAGTTTCCTCCGCAGCCCAAAAAAAGGCTCGCCGTATAGAGTCCAGGGTAATACCTATATAAAGGCCTGTAAGGCAAGCATGGAGCTCAGCTTCATTCATACTGGTACACTGACCAATAAAGTCTCACGAGAAGATGATAATTTGTCAAGATGAGTTTCTAGCAACCACCCCCACGCTGGCGACACTAAGACTCCACAAAACTAGCGTCGACATTGATCTTGATATTCAGTATGGGTGTTTCCACAAGACGCTATCTTTTAACGGTACAAAATCTGGTATAACACCTCTCACACTTCCTTTACCTTTGTTACTAAAATCCAACTCACTACAATCATGATAGGACATGAAAGAGGACCAATAATTAACCATAAGATTTGTCGAGCCAGTAATTGATACCTTTCCCTTTTCAAAAATTAAATCATTTCACAAATGCCAGGCTCGACAGAAGAGAAACAACATTTGCCCCCTCTATTGCACGCTCAACTGAACAACATAATCAATAACCAGTTCGGTCCTAAAACCTTAAAAATTTCATCATCAGGAATATTCCACGAATCTCTTAAGGACAATTGCAGAGGATGAGCCTTTGAACAATTTACAAGAGCATGAAAAATGATTTCATCTTCTACACCACAAGTAGAGCACAAACCTGAAATAGTCTAGTGATGTTTAACTCTATCAATCTAGACCGCCAAGTTATCGGTTGCGACACACCATGCAAAAATCCTGATATTCTGGGGAATATTAGTCTTCCAAATTAAATCCCAAAGCCTTCTTTCTCCATTTGGTTCACCACAAGATTAACCCAAAGTGTCCTGACTATCCTTCAAATTAAGCGCAATATTGTACGCTCTTTTAACGGAAACATACCGCTCTTCTCATAGTGCCACACAACAAAGTCCCCATCCCCAGAGGCCTCGATACGAATCTTTAGAATCTTCTCTGAGTCATGGGGATAGAAAAGATACTTAACCAAACTTTCATCCCAACACCGGCTGTGCTTACCATTGAAGCACCGCCTACTTCTCTAGTTTTAATGGGCTCTATAAAAAGATATGACCTATTGACAGTGCCATGATTTGGAAGGAACACGAATTGATTTTTTGTGGGAAATAACATAAATTGATTTTATTTATGAACCTTGTCAGATGGCAAGCTGCTTCTGTATTTTTATTTTAAGAAGAATTGACTCTGTTTATACAAAAAAACTAAGTCAAAAACCACATTCCTCAGAGGATAATCAAGTGAAAACCCACACACCTAGAAACAACCTAGGAAACTAGACCTAGTGTAAAAACTATCAAAAAAAACTAGACGTAGTGTACAACCAAACAAAGGCAACCAAGTCGGCATCTCATAGCGCATCTGCTGGCAACACACCCCCACCTCGTGATGCGAAGCGATTGAGCAGACGTAATAGGTTTTCAATTGTATATTCAAACAACGATTGACCAAAATTTGTTCTGATATATGAAAAATAGAGATGCTTGAAGATACAAATTATGTTTTTTTCATACCCAACATTCATTACTATTATGGACATATATACATGCTTTTGTGAGGATTGAGCAGTGGGAGCACGAGCCGATGAGGAAGAAGGGGAAAGAAAGTCGATGGAAGGGGAGCCGACTTGCAAAATGGCGGCGACACGACACTGATCGCCACCGCGGTGAAAGGAACGAGGCGCATGGCAAGTGATATGTCTCTCCCCTTCCCTTACCTCATTTACCCTCTAATTAGGGAAAGGTCTTACTGAAACACAACAACACCTTAATTTGCTGTCACCATTGGTGGTAGGTGGCAACACCTTATTTGGTTGGATCGTGTGTGGGAGAGAGGAAGCGACAAGGCACTAGAGCAGGAGGATAGGAACCATCGGCTGATGAGGAGGAAAAAGGATGGGAAGAAGAGATGCTTGATAATTCGATGCGAGGCCTATGCCGTCATGCATTGCGGTCGAAAGAAGAATGAAATGTATTTTGAACAAGTCATTTTACATCCAAAGAAGATGCGCACGCGCGCACACACGCATGCTATTTCTATAGCCCCAACACCATCTTGTATAGGGTTAGACTTATGTTTAGCTTATTAGAGTCATGTGCCTCCTACTACAAGAACAAGACCTATACAGACTTGAACTCTCCCCCTTGTTGAATAGTTCCTCTTTGATTTGACTGGAATCCAATTTCAACTCAGAGCTTTTGTTGATTCGAGTTCTATTTCCGAAGAGCTGCCACATTAGTGTGTATTGTTGGGAGTTTGATTTTGAGTTTGCTAGAATAATTATCCTACAAGTTCCTAAAGATCAGGCAAAACCAGCATTAGAGACCTCCTATCCCACGCATAACATGCGGGATACTCACCATCGCGCACCCATGCCCTGTCGTAGTAGGCCGGTCCATTTGCTCCGTTATATTAATTTAGGTTCTCGTCCAATCGGTTTAGAGTATGATTTAAAAAAAAACCTTCTAAAAAGAGAAATCGACTAAAAATGCCGCGTGTTCAAAAAATGCTCACGATATCATTTTTTTGTGGTTTGGACAAATGTTCACAAAATCAAAAAAAAGTATTGCAAATCCAATTTGTTTTCCATTTTTTCATGAATTGTTAGAATTTTCCCAAATTTAAAAAATCTTCATGAATTTTGAGAAATGTTCTCGGATTTCAAAAACTTCTCAGGAATTTTAAAAATGTTCCTGTATTTTTAAAAAATGTTCATGAACATTAGAACTGTTTTCTGATTTTAAAAATGTTCATCAATTTACAAAATGTTCCTGAATTTCAAATTTTTTCAAATTTAAAAAAATGTTCACAAAAGTGAGAATTGTTCCCAATTTCAAAAAATATTTCAAAAATTTAGATGTTCATGAATTTGAAAAATAAATTCTGGATTTATATTATTTTTCCTAATTTTTAATAATGTTCATGAATTTGAAAAATATTCCCAGATTTTAAAGCTGGTATTGAAATTGAAAATATTCCCCAATTTACCAAATAAAATAAAAATACTCATGATTAAATAAATAGGAAAAGTACATTGAAGAGGAAAAAGAAAAAAGTACTACCAAATAGAAACTTAAAAAGAAAAAAAGAAAATCATGTTTAAGTAAGGTTATAAAACCTACCTAAACATGTGGGACATACCTTCTGGCCCTTCCCAAATGCATTTGATCGGTAGTCCGCACGGGGAGCCCCCTATTTGGCACGGTGCGCGCCAGGGATTGGCCGCGCACGCACCCGCATGCTCCTCTATGCGCCCTTCTGGGCCGACCCATGTGGGGCGTGAGGTGCCTCTGTTTTTTTCCGAGATTTCAAAATAATTCCGACTTTCAAAAAACATTCACAAATTCAAAAAAAATGTTCACCGGATTAAATAAATAACTCTATTTTTTAGTGATTTTCAAAACAATGAACATTCTTTAAATTTTAATTAACATTTTTTATTTTGATGAACATTTTCTATAAGCACTTTTCAATAGTGATGAACATTATTTGGTATTTGATAGTTGTTTTTGAATCTTATGAACATTTTTTAACTTGATGAAAAAAATAGTATTCTAGTACATTTAATAAAAAATTGGATGGACAATTTTTTAATTCTATGAACGAATTTTGAATTTGATGAAACTTTTTTA
Source organism: Elymus sibiricus (assembly GCA_039707655.1). Taxonomy (NCBI): domain Eukaryota; kingdom Viridiplantae; phylum Streptophyta; class Magnoliopsida; order Poales; family Poaceae; genus Elymus; species Elymus sibiricus. The sequence continues at coordinate 367,335,354 of CM077673.1, read as the reverse complement.
ATCTTTATAAACAAAAAAATGAATTTGATGAATGTTTTTTTGAATTGTTGAACATTGATGAACACTTTTTGAATTCGATGAACAAAAAATATATGTTTGCGAGTTTGAAAACAAAATTCATAAAAAGAAGTTCAAAAGTAAAGAAGAATAAAGAGAAAAGAAAAGAAAAGGTAAATAAAAATAAAAATGGGAGCTGCCGTCCAACGCGCCAGGTCACCATATAGTAGCTGCCGTCATCACGTTACGCGCCAAGTAGCATCCCCCGTATCACCACATCTTTTTGTTGTTGTTGAGAAAACCTCGTTCCACTTTATTCAACGACAATGTTCAGAGAAATTGATACTAGATAGTGTGGTACATCAAGCCACACATGTCTACTAAGATCTACTCCCTCCGTTTCTAAATATAAGTCTTTTTAGAGATTTTAATATGTACTATGTACGGAGGAAAATGAGTAAATATACACTCTAAAATATGTCTATATGCATCCGTATGTTGTTCGTATTGAAACCTGTATATATTCAGAAACGGAGGGAGGGAGTAGATGTAAAGAATTTTTTGCTAAACTATCAATTTCAAAGTTTCTACCTCTACTCTAAAAAATAAAGTAACAAGAGTTATACTAGGGATTTATGAAAAATATCAGTTTGTTTTTTGTGTTATCTTGGGCTGATGGGCCATATGATCCCTGTTCTTTCTTGTCGGCTCTTCTTTTTTCACGGAGCTCCTCCTCTCTTTTTCTTATACTAGAAAATAAGGCCTGTGTCGGCCTGGCCCATATCATCAACTTGTGAAACAAGCAGCAGACTCTTCCTTTCCTTGCGACTGACATGTGGCCCCACATGAGCAGGCCGCCGCCCGGAAAAAGAGAGCGCAAAAGGCTTTCTTTCTTCTTCCCCACTCCGCGCTGATTCTCGAGCAGTACACCGCACCGCAGGCCTAAACCCCCTCCTAAACCCTAGCCCCCCCTCCGCCTCCGCCCCGTCCATGAACTCCTCGGCGCGATCGGGCGCCACGGGGTCCTCCAACCCCCGCGCCTGGATCGTCGCGGGCGTCGCCGTCGCCGGTGTCATCGTCCTCGCGGAGGTCGCGCGTCGCCGCCGGAGGTGGCTGCGCGGCAAGTCCAGCCCGCCCCCCTACTCCGGGGCCTTCTGCGACCGCCTCGAGCTCGCGCCGCCGCCGCAGCCCCCGCCTCCCGCGGCGCGCCAGCAGCTCTCGGACCTCACCTTCGCGGTCAGCGACAAGTAAGCCCCCCCAGCTCTGCTTCGATGTTCCGCGGGATCGCGGGTTTTCCGCCGTGGTCTGATCCCCCTTTCTGCTTTGTCGTGTTTTTAGCTTCGAGATCGAGGGCTATGTAGCCGGCTTTGGAAACCCGGACTGGAAGAGGACGCACAAGGCAGCGAGCCACACGGCGGTGGCCGTCAAGACTCTGCTGAAACAGGGGGCTACCTGCGTCGGGAGGACAGTCATGGATGAACTCGGCTTTGGGTTCGTACTTGCTATTTTCTCTAACTGAATTGATTGCTTAATACGACTTGAGCATTTGGGTGGCCTGATCCTTACAGATCTTTGAATATGTATAGGATTTTGCAGACATTGCTAGAAATAGCTGTTTTACAAAATCTGCTGTCTCAGGGTGATTTTTGTGGATAATGTTGAGGTGCTGAAAGCAGATTATTTGGTTTTAAAATGAAAATTAAGCACGTCTCTGTATCTTTTAATAGCAAAGGGCCAAAGGCAAACCTTTATTTTTCACTTGAGGTGTGATTGGTTGAGTCTATTTGGAAACTTGATGTGCGGTAAATGTGACTTGAGGAGGAGGCAGATAACTTGCTCAAATTGGGTGGGATATTATTTAGCTATTGATTGAAGTGTTGCAGTAGGTCTATGATTGCAGTAAAATGGTGCATATCAAGGGTGTTCGCGGTGACAATTTTAAACTTCAGCAGATTCAAGATAGATTTCGTTGTGACAGTCAACTCGTGTGTCCATTTGGTTGATGGCCAGCTGATGGTAGCAAAGATAGCAAATTTACTTTATTGTTGGGGGTCTCGTAATTCATAAATATAATTCTCAAATCACTGTTTGATCATTGTAAACCTTTATGTGTAAGTTTGCATCCACCTTTAGTATCCCTTGAAACTCCAATATGCTAAATAACTAGTTTTTTCTAGCCATTCAATTCAGATGATCGTCATATTAATCATTAACAAGACCTAGGCTTCTACTATCTATCGGTGTTCTGCATTAGATAGATGAAGAATTCTAACACTGCATCGCTTAACATGTTTTTGCAGTGTTACTGGAGAAAATTTACACTGTGGAACACCAATTAACCCAGCATCTCCATCAGTTGTCCCTGGAGGGTCATGCAGTGGCTCTGCTGTCGCAGTTTCTGCACAGCTTGTCGATTTTGCTCTTGGTATTTTTCTTAAGACTTCAACTGTTCAACACATCTACAATTTCTGCAAGCTACATATGTGGTAGCTTCGGCATCTATTCTTATTGTACTCAATTGTGATTATCTAGTTTTTTTCCTCGTTTTCCTTTTTTGATTGTGAATCTACTTCGACTAGAAATTGCATTTCGTTTGTACATGAGTATGACTAACAAATGTATGCATCTGTCATATTATCAAGTCATATAAATATAGCATCATCAGAATTATAGCCCCAATCTTTAACCTTGTGTATTTAGTGTGGGCGTGCTTACTGTAAGATCCTTGTGCCCTACCCTATATGATCACATGATGATTGGCTTGGGGGCAAAAAAATGGCATTAATAATTATAATATTTGGTTTGGTTACAGAATGAGTTCCTGAATAATTGGCAGTCTCCTTGCACTTCTTTTTACCGGAGTGTTCTTGCACTCTTATATCTATAATATCCCCTCCCTTCTTTTTCGAAGGTGCACATGTTCTCCAATATTTAACTTTGACCAAATGTCCAACTACTATATGAATTATTTGGTACGAAATCTTATGGCTATTTCTTTTCATGCCCTGTAATACTTTATCATGCATGTTTATCTTAGTACATGTTCAACCGCTACACATTTTCTCCTTTTCTCCATGGATAAGTTCTTGATGCAAACTGTGCTTGGTTTTTATGGTTGTCTCTTAGAGATATTCATTCATATTCCACATGCAAACTGACGCTATAATCCCTGAATTTCTCTTAGGTACTGATACAACTGGTGATTTGAGAATTCCAGCATCTTTCTGTGGTGTACTTGGTTTCCGGTCTTCTCATGGGGTTGTGTCTACTCTTGGGACCTTAGCGAATTCACATAGTATAGATACCATTGGTATTTTCTTACCCTTATCAATTATTTATGTTTTCGTGTTTATTACTTCTTGTGACAAGCATATCTATGTGTTCTATAGCAAAAGTTGCCTATGGCATAGTACCAGGATCATCTGAAGGCACTGCTGGAAAATATGTGACAAACAGCCAACATATTCATAAACTAACAAAAATCATTCTGATATAAACCTTGTCGTTTCGTGTTGTTTGTTCTGCATGAGAATAGAACATGAATTATTTTGGACGAAGGCGGCATGCCCCCTTGGGAGCGCTTTCGCGAGCTATGCCTCCTTCGCTTCGGGCCGCCGATCCGCGGGAGCCGACTGGCGGAGCTCGGCCGCCTTCCCTTCACCTCCACGGTGCAGGATTTCGCCGACCGTTTCCAGGCCCTGGCATACCACGCGCCGGGTGTGATGGCGCAGCAGCGGGCCGAGCTCTTCGTCGGCGGTCTTCCGGATCACATCCGCGTGGACGTGGAGCTGCGGGGACCCCAGGACCTCCAGACGGCCATGTACTACGCTCGCGCCTTCGAGCGTCGCGCGCAGGCCTTGCAGCAGGCGACGCCGGCGCGAGGTGGCCGACAGGCCGCCAAACCGCCCCCGACAGCACTTGTGCCGGGCCAGATGCCCCAGGCCACTCCAGCGGCGTCCGTTCCGGCCACGACGCGGCCCTTCCGTCGGCTCTCTCAGGCCGAGCAGCTCGAGCGACGTCGCCAGGGGCTTTGCTATAACTGCGATGAGCCCTACGTGCCGGGCCACGTCTGCCCGCGCCTCTTCTACTTGGAGACGGCCGACTACGTCGAGGAGGACACACCCGCCGACGGGCTCGGCGAGTTGCCGCCACCAGCGGCGGCGGAGGCCGCCTCCGCGCCCGCTCCGGCGACGGCGCTCGTGGTCTCGCTCCATGCGCTTGCCGGCATCCGCGACGAGCGGACTATGCTGTTGCCGGTGACGATTCACGGCGAGCGCCTGGTGGCCCTCCTGGATACGGGCTCCATGCATAACTTCCTGCCCGAGGCTACCATGCGCCGCTTAGCGCTTCAGCCGACGGGCGGGGAGCAACTCCGGGTCACGGTGGCTAACGGCGACCGCCTCCGGTGCCATGGGCTGGCGCGGCACGTGCCCATCACCATCGGCGACGAACACTTCACCATCACGTGCGTCGGCATCGACTTGGGCTGCTTCGACTTCATCCTCGGCGTCGACTTCTTGCGGACTCTCGGACCCATCCTCTGGGACTTCGACGCCCTGACGATGACCTTCTGGCGTCTCGGCCGCCGCGTCCGGTGGGAGGGTGTTGGGGGCGCCTCACCAGCGACGCCGCAGTTTCAGCTGGCCGCGACCGCCACCGAGCCCGAGCACCCACTGTTGGATCACCTCCTGCAGCAGCACGGCGACCTCTTCGACGAGCCTCAGGGCCTTCCGCCAGCCCGGGTGTATGATCACCGCATTCATCTCCTGCCGGGCACGGCGCCGGTTGCCGTGCGGCCCTACCGCTATCCCCAGCTGCAGAAGGACGAGTTGGAGCGGCAGTGCACGCTCATGCTCGCCTTGGGCATCATCCGGATCTCCACGTCGCCGTTTTCGGCGCCGGTCCTCCTCGTCCGCAAGTCGGACGGCACGTGGCGCTTCTGCATCGACTACCGCGCCCTTAATGCCATGACGCTCAAGGACAAGTTTCCTATTCCGGTGGTCGACGAGCTCCTGGACGAGCTACATGGGGCGCGCTTCTTCACCAAGCTCGACCTCCGGTCGGGCTATCACCAGGTGCGGATGCACCCGGATGATGTCGCTAAGACGGCGTTTCGGACTCATCATGGCCACTTCGAGTTCTTGGTGATGCCTTTTGGCCTCTCCAACGCCCCGGCGACCTTCCAGGCTTTGATGAACGACGTCCTCCGCCCCTACTTGCGCCGGTTTGTGCTCGTTTTCTTTGATGATATTCTTATCTACAACGCCTCGTGGGCGGAGCACCTTCAGCACGTCGCCATCGTCTTCAACGAGCTTCGAGCGCACCATCTTCATCTTAAGCGCTCGAAGTGCTCGTTTGGGACGCCTTCAGTCGCCTACCTCGGCCACGTCATCTTGGCCGAGGGGGTTGCTATGGACGCCGACAAAATGGCGGCCGTCGCGGCCTGGCCGACACCCCACTCACCGCGGGCTCTTCGTGGCTTCCTGGGCCTCGCGGGGTACTACCAGAAATTTATCCGGGAGTTCGGCCTCATTGCGTCCCCACTCACGCGCCTGCTGCGTCGCGATGCCTTTGCCTGGGATGAGGAGGCGACAGCAGCGTTCGAGGCCCTCAAGGGGGCCCTCACGACGGGCCCCGTTCTTCAGATGCCCGACTTCGACCGCTCGTTTGTCGTGGACTGCGACGCCTCCGGTGCAGGGTTCGGCGCCGTCCTTCATCAGGGCGATGGACCCCTCGCCTTCTTCAGCAGGCCCTTCGCCGCGCGCCATCTTAAGCTCGCGGCTTATGAGCGGGAGCTCATTGGCTCGGTGCAGGCGGTGCGCCATTGGCGACCCTATCTTTGGGGCCGGTCGTTCCGGATTCGCACGGATCACTACAGCCTCAAGTTCTTGTTGGACCAGAGGCTGTCTACCGTGCCGCAGCATCAGTGGATCAACAAGCTCTTTGGCTTCGACTTCACTGTCGAGTATCGTCCGGGCCGCCTTAACACCGTGGCCGACGCCCTGTCTCGCCGCGACGCCGACCACGACACCACCATTGACGACTCCGAGGGGGCGGCGCTCTGCATCCGCTCGGGGCCCTCTTTCGCCCTCTTCGCCGACATCCGTCGGGCCACCGCAGCCGCGCTGGATGCTCTGCTCCTTCAGCAGCGGCTTGCTGCGGGCGACCTGGAGGAGCCATGGCGCCTAGCGGACGGCTTGCTCCTGCATGAGCGCCGTATCTTCGTGCCGGAGCACGACGACCTCCGTCACCAGATTCTGCTGTTGGCCCACTCGGCGGGCCACGAGGGTGTGCAGAAAACCCTCCATCGTCTCCGCGCCGACTTCTACATCCCAGGTGATCGGGCCCTGGTCCGGGACTGGGTGCGGTCTTGTGTGACGTGCCAGCGCAACAAGACGGAGACACTACGGCCGGCTGGTCTGCTACAGCCCTTGGAGGTGCCATCTCAGGTCTGGGCTGATATCTCCATGGACTTCATTGAGGGCCTTCCCAAGGTCGGCGGCAAGTCCGTCATCCTCACGGTGGTCGACCGCTTCTCCAAGTATGCTCACTTCATCGCGCTCGGCCATCCCTACACTGCCGCGTCCGTGGCCCGTGCCTTCTTCGACGGCATCGTCCGCCTCCACGGGTTTCCCTCTTCGATCGTCAGCGATCGGGACCCGGTGTTCACGGGGCATGTCTGGCGCGATCTCTTCCGGATGGCGGGCGTGAAGCTCCGCCTGAGCACGGCCTTCCACCCTCAGACGGACGGCCAATCCGAGGTCGTCAACAAGGTGATTGCCATGTATTTGCGTTGTGTCACAGGTGATCGTCCTCGCGCGTGGGTGGATTGGCTCGCGTGGGCGGAGTACTGCTACAACACCTCCTATCACTCCGCCCTGCGCGCCACGCCATTCGAGGTGGTCTACGGCAGACCGCCCCCGCCCATACTACCGGTTGACCCGGCGACGGCTCGGACGGAGGCGGCAGGCGATCTTCTTCGCAGCCGCGACGAGATGCTTGCGGAGGTACGGCAACGCCTCATTCAGGCCCAGCAGCTGGCCAAGCACTACTACGACGGCCACCATCGCGAGGCGGAGTTCGCGGTGGGCGATTGGGTGTGGCTGCGTCTCCTTCACCGCTCTACGCAGTCCCTGGACCCACGCGCGAAGTGCAAGCTGGGCCCTCGCTACGCCGGGCCCTTTACCGTCTTGGAGAGCGCATCGGGAAGGTGGCCTACCGCCTTCAGCTTCCGGCCGGTGCTCGCATCCACGACGTCTTCCATGTGGGGCTGTTGAAGCCCTTCCGTGGGGAGCCACCGGCGGCCACCCCCGCGCTTCCTCCGACCTCCGACGGGCGCCTCCTTCCGGGACCAGAGAAGGTGTTGCAGGCCCAGCTACGTCGCGGGGTGTGGTACTTGTTGATTCAGTGGGCTGGCCTTCCGGAGGAGGAGGCTACTTGGGAGCAGCGCGACGAGTTCCGCCAACACTACCCAGACTTCCAGCTCGAGGACGAGCTGTTTGCGCAGGCGGGGAGAGATGTTATGACCGGGGTAACTTATACCTGTAGGAGGCCCACTGGGCAGGTTTAGTTAGGGGCTTGGCCCACAAGTTATCTTATTTTTATTAGCATCGTGGTTATATAAACAAGCTGTAAAACTCTTTTGGAGATTAAGCAATAAGACAATTCTATTGCCCGGCTCCCAGAGGAGCCGGAACCCCAAAACCCTAGCCGCCTCCTGTCACCACCGCCGCCTCCTCCCACGCGCACGACGGCGCCCAGCCGCCGGCGACCGCGTGCTCGTCCGCGTCCAACTCCCTCCTTCCCCTACAACCTCCGTCCAAGACCCGGTAGAGCCCTAGCTCCTACCACAATAAGTGATAGAGAAAGTTGGCCTTATGATTAATGCCCCATCTTTACAATATATCATAGTATGACTATAGATTAGAAGACCAGTCTCCACTCAGAACTAAGAGACCTTTTATTGAAGTCAAGCGGTAGCATGCTTTGTTTTTCTCAGTTGGATATCCATGTTGATTATTTATTATTTGAATGGTTATCTGATCCTTGTTAGGATGGCTTGCACGAGATCCTCATATACTTAATCGTGTTGGAGATGCTCTGTTACCGGTTGCTGCATGTGGACTTAAGGGGAAAAGGCAGTTGGTTTTTGCTGATGATTGCTTTGAGTTACTGAAGATTCCCAACCAGAAAACTGTGGATGTCATACAAAATGCTGTCCATACATTACCTGGTGGATGTAAGCCATACTGATGTCTATATTTCTTAAACGCATGGGTGATTAGGTTTATTTATTTTGTGCAAACAAGTGAGACAGTCAACCCTGCATCTATCTTGCAGATCAGCCACCTAAGCACATCAATATTGGCCAGTATATCAGTTCAAATGTACCTAGCTTGAAGGAGTTCTGTGAACCTTCTACAAAGTTGCAAGAAGGAAAGTCAGCCTTGAAAGCTCTCTGCACGGTCATGCTGTTATTACAGAGGTTTGTTTTCTATAATTCTTGGCCCCTGGTGAAATCAAATGGTGAAACCCATTTTGTTTTTTTTCCTGGAAAATGATACAGACAAGTATACTGATCAGGATCTTGAAAGCTTAAACATTTGTTATCATAATTTGTACAGTAATGCCAGCATTGGTGTATTTCTGTGGCCTAATCAAAGTTTGTTGAATCACTGCATACTAGTATCCTCTCTATGGCCTGAATTAACGAGTAAAGAAAACCTAAGTTTGGATTCTTCGACATGCCAAATTGCCTGGGTCTTTATGATAGAAGTGCTAGTTTACTAGTTCGTCCTGTTAAATTTGAGGTAAGTTGGGGCACGACCATGTCAGGTACTCAGGTAGTTAAATTGTACCTTGCGTGTTCAATAGTTAGTTGTGAGATCCAGAATAGTGTCCACCAGTTACAGTAGTTTCTGAACTCATGACCGCTGGCTTGCTGATTTAGATTTACTAGTGTAGGCCTTAGCCCTGTGATCATTGATTCCATGGGATTAACAGCAAAACTTTTGTTGGTGCTGAGTGGTCTTTCTGCTCCATTTGCACCAGCTGTCACTAGATACTAGTGTACTACTTTCCAGCAAGCAGTTAGATTACCTTGGACTTTTGATGGATACATGCACAGTATTCAATGGTTTGATGTGGTACAGATTATTCTTTTTTTTGCCAGTTGCTTCTGAACATGTAGTTGAACATGAACTGATCACCTTGAAATTTATATGTCAATCAACTACTCAGATATGAATTCAAATCAAACCATGAGGATTGGGTTAACACTGTAAAACCCAAGCTTGGCCTTGAAGTATCTACTCGTGTACTACAAGCTGTAAATTTCACAGACAATAACGTCAAATCCTTGTACATTGTACGGACTGAATGGCGAGCTGCACTGAGGAATCTTCTAAAGGTATTCTGACACTTGACTCCTTAGTTGAGGATTACGATTGATTGACTACTGTTTTGGCTATTTGACTTATTCTCATAATTGCAACTACGCTATACCGATTTTATGGGCTCCTTCGTTAATCAGCTATCATATACCTTGTAGATCATACTGCAGTAATTAGCAACCATCAGAGTTATTCATTTGGTACTTGGACAACAACAACCTTTTCTTACCAGATCAACCAGGCACTAGTTCCTGTGGCAGTGTTTAAAGAAGAACGACCCAAACACTAGTCACTCCGGGAATAAATTTTGACGCACAGTTGTCGAACCCTGGTGGGCAGGTTGGTGCTGGTGCACCCTGCTACCTAGTGACTCTCGGTTCACAACACCTTATTCTTACATGGACTGGATTATGTTAAGAAGGAACTGATAGTGGATCTTTCTATGCATTTCATATACAAAATCATGCCTATGTTAGATTGGAAAAAGGGAAACACTGGAATTCTACGTGATTTAATTTGGTTTTAGCCGTTTCTTTAAATGATAATTTATTTAATTTATAGCATGAGGTGCCATTATCACACACTGTCACCATAAGCGTTCATTGTAAATTTATTCAACACTTTTCTTCCCAAAAGTTTGCCATTAGCCTGAATTAAGGGTTAATGGATTTTTTTTTGAATGGTTCATGGAAACTTTCTGCTTACTCTTTCATGTGTTGCCATTTAGGATACCGGAATTTTAGTTCTGCCAACCATGGCTGGACACCCTTTGAAAAGGAACTCCAAACAGAGATTGTCATCTGAATTTGAAGATAAAATGTACGCATTTGTCAGTATTGCTGCACTTTCAGGCTGTTGCCAGGTAGTTTATTTAGCTGCTTTCAGGTTGTTCTTATCTTCTCCTATGAAGTTTATAATCAATTCATGACTCGCTTCACTTCTGCAGGCCACTGTTCCCTTGGGAAATCACAATGATCATCCTATATCTATTTCATTTGTAGCAGCTCATGGATCAGACAAGTTCCTTCTTCGTGCTATCTTGGATATGTATTCAACCATCCAAGAACAAATAGTTTTGGCATCCAAGTTGGCACTCCCACCAGTAATCGATCGTGATGTTGATGCATCAGAGCTGTTGAAAGAAAAGGTATATCCCGTTCATTTGTAGCAGTGCATGCACCAGTCGAATTCATTCATCATGTTACCTTGGATATGTATTTTCCAATCCAAGAACACATAATTTGGCATCCAGGTTCACACTCACCAGTAACTGACGGCTATTTCGATGTGTGATAGCTGTTCAAAAAGTTTATTTTTTGTGAATGATATGTTGACAATTTGGTTGCAAAGGGGTGTGTTGGCCCCGTTTATTTATCAGTTCTTCGTTGAAAATGACACCTTTTTGCCGGTCGTTGTTGGGAATAATCAAGGTTTATGCCGTAGTTCTGGAAAGTTGGACCAGCCAGTGTAAGCTTGTGTTTGTTGTGCCCGTTTCCTATCTGGTCCTAGACACTGATTTTGGTACTTAGGGAGTCTGAATAGTTTTTGGTCCTGTATCCGAGTGTTGAGTCCGTAACCCTGAGTATAAATATATGTAAGAAAATTGTGCCAAGCACTGGAAAATAATAATAATGAAAGAATAAAAAATGTCTAGCTTTCCTGTGTTCAATCATGTTCATGGTTTGTGCAATTCACAATTTGATTTTCTGTTTGCTTAACAGGGAAATAATTCCTTCAAAAGAAAACAATGGAGCAAGGCTATTGAATTCTATTCTGGGGCAATCAAATTGAATGACACAAATGCGACATACTATTGCAATAGGGCAGCTGCTTATCTGGAGCTTGGCCGGTATGCTTTCTTTTATTCCCTTTGACCACGATTGCCTGAAATCAGCACTTTCAAGCTCATACATTTTGAATGTTATGCACTTTCGAGCTTATGCATAATGTATTTTGAATCTTCTGCAGTTTCAAGCAAGCTGAAGCAGATTGTGACCAGGCCTTACTGTTGGATAAAAAGGTAAATACCTTTTTTTAGTCACTTCTCCATGGTTACAAAATATCACTACCATCCTGTGCTGTTCTGGTGACATCAGAAATTCACAATTTTTTCTCTTTATGCTGCTGTTGCCTCAGAATGTGAAAGCCTATCTCCGACGAGGAACCGCAAAAGAAAGTTGTTTGAATTACCAAGAAGCTTTACAAGGTGCGGAAATTTTCTTAGCATGAAATTACTTCTTACTTAATGTATCTATATGCATAAGTGTTATCGTTCATGATACTCTTGCTGGTCGCCAATAACTCTGCTCCCAGCAAAGCTGGACAAGGTTTGAAGCCAGCTTTACGCAAGTGTAGCGCTACCGGCTTAACATTGAGCTGGCCAAGAGTGGAGTGTTTTTATTATAGATGCTCTGGCAAACTAGTTGGCAGCAATAGCAGAGCTTTGTCCATGTATAGTGATATTCACTTTAATCAAATAACTAATCTCATTTGTACCTTACATATCATGTTTTTCGTGTACAGATTTCAGGCATGCTTTAGCTTTGGAGCCGCAGAACAAAACAGCCCTCGCAGCAGAGAGAAGGCTACAGAAACATCTCAGGTGATACGGGTGAACCTCCCAAGTAGCGAAATTTTGGGTGTAAAGGAAAAGCCCCTCTGCTCCGTGAGAGGAAATGCTCTCGAAACACTGAACACTTGGCTTCAGTAGTGCCGGGTGTCGTTGTTCTCATTTCATAAATTGAAATTTTGCCCGAATTTCATGAAGATATCGCCGTCTTCTGAGTGGAGCGGAAACTGGCACGCTGAGAGATTGTTAGGCCAGTTGCTGTTGTGCTGAACATTCAAGTGTTCGGTTGAGTCTGTAAAACTTGTACTTGGTGCCATCCAATACGGCAACGTGTGATGACGGTATCTCAACGCCTGGCATGGACTAGTACGTACCAAGAAATTCTGAAATGACTGGCAATTCAACTCGTACCACCCTGCTCCCGTAGAAACGTGACCACAAGCGAAGGATAAGTCTGTGAACACCAGACAGATTTCCACGGTTTCGGCGGGAAAAAACAGCCAGAGCGCGGAACACGTAGAGCCGTGAACGCTCAACGCCCGACCGCCGGTTCACGCCAGTTGGTCGAAGCAAACTGCACCGACGAGTCGCCCGACGGCGATCTCCAGTTTGTCCCGTCCTTCCTCGCTAATTTTTTTTAAATATTATCTTTTTTTTATTAATTTTCTCACATATAACGTCGTTGGCAAAATTTACAGAACTGTGATTCAGTCGGCCAGGAGGAAGCCGACTGGATCCAGTCGGCCAGGAGGAGGCCAATTAGTCCCATTCGGCTTCTAGTAGGCCGATAGGGCAGTCGGCCTCGCAGTAAGACCTCCTGTCGGCTTTGTAGAGACCAATTAGTACTAATTGGCCTAGCCGTGGCTGATTAGTACTAATTGGCCTTGACAAAACCAATAGGTGCATGTTCCTAACATTTTGTGATGTACAAAATGACACAATAACCCCTCCCGACATCGTTTCCCGCTTCTTAGTTCCCGCCATCTTTTCCCGCTTCTGAGTTCCCGCCAATATCTCCCGCCATCTTTTCCCGCTTCTGAGTTCCCGCCATCGTTTCCCGCTTCTGAGTTCCCGCCAATATCTCCCGCCATCTTTTCCCGCTTCTGAGTTCCCGCCATCGTTTCCCGCTTCTGAGTTCCCGCCAATATCTCCCGCCATCTTTTCCCGCTTCTGAGTTCCCGCCATCGTTTCCCGCTTCTTAGTTCCTGCCAATATCTCCCGCCATTGTCTCCCTCTTCTGAGTTCCCGCCTATTCTTCTTTTCTGAACCTATAAAACCCCCTCCACACTAAGTTGGGTAAGTTGTCCAGTATAGTATCGTAGTTTCGTGGAGATGTCCCATTATCCTTTTGATCGTAGTTTTCACTCTGGTATGTCCGATCGTCTTCTCTGTCTAGCCGCCAATTTTAAGATCGACGATAGAGTAGTTCCATGGGAGGAACTCATCAGTAGTGACACCATAATGAATGAGTTGGCTCACTCATTAGCTAGGAGTGGGTGGCCTCCCAGGACATTTGAGGAGATACGGAAAGAACTTCTCAGGTTGCATGGCAGATGGCAGAAGCAACTACATAAGAGTGAATCTTACCTCAGGCTTGCTGTAAATAATTCAGATTTATGGTCAGCAGACAGTGAGGACGAAGACGACCTCTTCATGCCGAGCACCAAGGTCAAGACTACCGCATCGTACAAGGGCAAGAGCTCTACATCGACGAAGGGCAAGAGATCTGCATCGACGGAGGAGGAAGAAGACGACCTCTTCATGCCGAGCACCACGGTCAAGACTACCGCATCGTCGAAGGGCAAGAGCTCTGCATCGACGAAGGGCAAGAGCTCTGCATCGATAAAGGGCAAGAGCTCTGCATCGACAAAGGGCAAGAGCTCTGCATGGACGGAGGAGGACGATGATGCATTCATGTAGTTTTTTAGCTATATTCTGTAATTTCAGTTGTATTGTTTAATTCAGCTACATTTTATATTAGCTTTGTGTATTGTCTTGTTTTGTGGGCATTATGTTTTATGTAAAGCGCGGCGTTGGATGCATTTAGTTTGCAGTATAAGTGTTATCCCCTCTAAACCAATTGACCACTGAAATAGAACATGAATATGTCTCATACATAAGTAGATAGTAATTTGTCCCATACATAAAATAGACATATGTCTCATACATAATTAGATAGTCATGTCTCTACCGAACGATGGAACCGTCAACGACGACGCCTGCCTCGGCGCTCAGGCGGTGTGCTCGGCGTACTCCAGCCAAACCTGTTGGGTGGCCTAATGTGACGAAGAGGAACCTCAGACCCGTCCTGGTCATCCTGTGTATCCTGGGTGGGTCCTGGTGGAGGAGTCGAAAACATGTCCATCCACGTGTGTAGCTGTGATAGTGGCTCACCCTCACTCCCCAACGCAGAACCGGACGCCGACCCCTGCTGATATGGATCTGGCTGAAACATGAAACCCGATGTGGGACTTTGCTGTTGTGGTGAAGGTTCAAACGCGAAGCTGGACGAGGGATAATGCTGCTCTGGGTGCTGCCACGCCGAACTGCCAGCCTGGTCAGGAGGTGGTGGAGGGGGCGTCGGCTGCTGTGTTAGGCGAGGACGTGGTTGTTGTCGTTGCGTGGATGTCTGCGGCTGGTGGTGGTGGTGCTGCTGCTGCTGGTGGTGCTGGTGGTGGTGGTGGTGGTGCTGCTGCTGCTGCTGGTGGTGATCGTGCTGCTGCTGCTGTTGGTGGTGGGGAACAACGTCCGAAGTGCGGGTGCACGTGATAGCCTTGTAGACAGCTCGTAGCTTTTGCTCCAGGCGCGCGAACCATGGCCGGAGCTGAGATGTGGGAACCATATGAGGTGCAGACGACAACGATCGTGTATAGTCCCTGACCTCACTATGAAGATCGTATGCCAGCTCAGCCTGACATTGTCACGATGATTATTAATTATGGACGGCAAAGTATTTAACCAGAAGATGAATTAGATAAAGACAATAAATGTTACCGCGTACTGCCTAGAGCCCGAAGTATCATAGCTCGGGTATGTATCAGACGTAACGGGGTCTGGTATCTCCTCTGGATGAGGGTGCTGCACGATGCGTAACCTTGTCCCGCCCATGTACCGATGCAAATAGGCATTGAATTCATTGATATCAAACATGCGAACCTCTTCCCAGAGACGTGTCGTCGCAGTATCCCAGTCTGTCATGTACGGCTGAAGCCTTTGGACCCACTGCTCCTGTGTCCTGCTTATCCCCTTCCTTGTGATCCTGCAATTGAGGTGTGTGTTTAACAATTAATTAGTGATTCACTGTGAACATATTTGAATGACAATGAAACATTGAATAAGTATACAATACCTGTGGACTACTGCTGGCAGTGGGTTCTCTAGGGGGGGGGGGGGGTTGACCATCTGCCGAAGACCAAATTGCCTCATAACCCGTTGTCGCGCCATCTCCTCGACGCAGACATCGAAGATAATCTTCGATTTCGTCATCCAGTAACCCCGATCTCTTGTGCATAGATGAGAAATACCGCCGGGGTACCTGGCATGTATGTTTGCTTGCGTGTACGGCTGCCATATCACCCCGGTGTACGTATCGAACTGCTCGTTTAATGCCGTGTACGCTCGCCTAGTCTGCTCAGCAGCATAGCGTCTCTGCACAGATTATAAGTGAGTTTTCAGCAGTAGTGTAGGCAAAGAACATGCATTAAATTATAACACGAGACATACCTTGCGACGCGTCCAACACAGACCAAATGTAGGCATGTTGATTCCGTTAGCATCGAACAAGTGGCCCGTAGGATAACCCTCCTGGACATCTATGTTCGGCCGTCCTATAGAGAACCTCTCCCAGGACCACAGCTGTAAAAATAGAGGGCATCCAAGAAGGGCTGACTTATCCGCGGCAAGCTGGCAACCGTTGCACATACCTCGGTATGTAGCTGCTAAGACCACTGATCCCCAACTCCTAGGTGTGATCTGATTCGGCATCTCAGCTCTCGCGATCTCTAGTGCAATAGGGATGTAGCGTGCACTTACAGTGGTGACATGGTTCTCTGTGAACATAACCATCCCGAGAAGCCACAGTAGGTACGCCTCCAGGCTACGAGTGATCTGTGTCGCATTCAGAGGGACATTTGGATACCCCGGGAAATTCTGGATTTGTATTGAGTAAAGAGAACATATTAATAAACAAGAAATTGTAAAACCAGATGCACGGCCAACGAAAGATATGTGGTTGAGGAACTAACCCTGAAATGATGCAGCCAATCATACTTAGGTCCGTGAGGCTCCGACGCAAGAACCGGAGCCCCATCATAAATGTTAGAACATGTGCTGCCCCCATGTTTGGTTTTGGTAATTGATGACAATCTCTATGGACTAATGGTTGCCTTGAGTTATATTTGAAGGGTTTGTCCATAGGCTTGACTTGTAGACCATTTGTTGGTCTCAAGGTGATTTGAAGAAGAATATGTGATGACCAAGGTGCTATTCAAGGATTTATCCAAAGATTGGTCATGTTGATCAAGACTAAAATATGAAGAGTGATTCAAATTGATCAACACACAAAGCGTAGAAGATGTACCGAGCGAGATCAAGTGATCTCATGGTATGGTAAGCATTGTCCATTACGCTTTGTGTACTAACCCATGTTCTATGCGAGAGTTCTATGTGGGGTTAGGTATGTTTTCATGGGCTTGCGTCAAGAGGAAGATCTCATTCAACCCATGGAGGATGACATCAAGTGGTGATCGTCATCAAGATGCGGTGTGCAAGTTCAAGTGATAATGGACTTGTGAAGATGTGCCGAAGAGCGGCTCACCCATAGTGGAGTATGGGGGAGCAATCAGCTAGTCTTCATCGAGCCGGCGCAATCAAGAAAGGTGGTCCAACTTGAGGAGGTCAAGATCGTCATCATCTAGCTCAAGTGGACTTTGCGCAAGGCAAAGGTTTGCCCTTGATAGGTTTTCTATTTTACCGGTCTCATGGTAGTAGTTGGGAGACCGGGTTATAGGATCGATAGCCGTACTATCAAGGGGGGCTCTCAAGTGAGTAGCTTTATCATATCTTCGTAGAGAGCTCAAACCATTGCATCCTTGCATCATATTTCTTGGTTTGTGTTTGGTGTTTCTCTTTGTGAGTCTTTGAGCTTTTGGTCATCTTCATGACAAGCTCGAGGTCATCGAAAACGGAGTTCATATATGCATCTTCTATGATGTTTTCGATGTTGGAGTTTATGCCGGTTCTTCATTCATAGAGGTTTCTCATCTCTATATCATTGGTATTTTCTCTACTGCCACTTCTTAATATAACCAGTCGCTGTTGGATAGTATTTGTCGTCCTCTATCCAACAAGCTTGAGTTTGCTCAATTCGGAGCTCATTTGCAGAAGTTATGGCAGTTCAGGGTTTATTGTTTGTCTGGGCAGTTTACCTGTCACCAAAGCGGTAGTACCGCTCGGGACCACGGTAGTACCGCTTGACACGGTACTACCGCCCCTACTACCGTTGCACTACCGTGATTTCTACTGGCATTCTTTTTCGTTTAGCGGTAGTAAAGCGGTAGTGGAGCGGTAGTACCGCTTGACACGGTACTACCGCCCCTACTACCGTTGCACTACCGTGATTTCTTCTGGTATCATTTTTTCGCTAAGCGGTAGTTGAGCGGTAGTAGAGCGGTAGTACCGCTTGGTGCGGCACTACCGCCCCCTACTACCGTGCCACTGCCGTGCTTTGTTCTGTTGCCCAGTTTTCCTAAGCGGTAGTACCGCTTGGTCGGAACGGTAGTACCGCTTAGTGCGGCACTACCGCTCCAGTTCCTTGTTGATTGCCTGCTGTTTTTGAATTACTACCGCACGAGCGGTAGTACCGCTCGCAAGAGCGGTAGTACCGCTTGTGCGCGTCCTGCACGGGTAACGGTTGGATTTGGGGTGGCCCTATAAAAGGGGTCTTCTTCCCCAACGGTTTTCTTATCCATTGCAGCTCTCTCTCCTCCCATTGTTGACCTTCTAGAGCTTTGCTAACTCTCAATCCCTCCAATGATTCTTGCTAGTTCTTGAGGGAATAGAGAGAGGAGATCTAGATCCACATTTCCACCAATCACTTTCTCCTCTAAGTGAGGGGAACCCCTTGGATCTAGATCTTGGAGTTCTTGGTGTTCTCCTTGTTCTTCCTCTCATATTCATCCATAGCTTTTGTTGCTTTGGTGGGATTTGGGAGTGAGGGACTTGTCCACTTCGTGTGTTCTTGCCATTGCATTAGTTGCATCGGTTTGAGTTCTCCACGGTGATACGTGGAAGTTGTGAAGTTGAGTAGCTTATTACTCTTGGGTGTTTGGGCACCCTAGAGCTTGTTCCTCTTGGGTGCCTTGGCACCCTAGACGGCTTGGTGTCTTGGTGGTGCTCGGAGCTCAATCATTGTGGTGTAAAGCTCCGGGCAAGCGTCGGGGTCTCCAATTAGGTTGTGGAGATCACCCCGAGCAATTTGACGGGTACCGGTGACCGCCCCCAAGGGTTGCCAAAGTGTACGGGTTCGGTGACCGCCCTCAAGGGTTGCCATTTGTACGGGTTCGGTGACCGCCCTCAAGGGTCCCTTAGTGGAATCACGGCACCTTGCATTGTGCGAGGGCGTGAGGAGAATACGGTGGCCCTAGTGGCATTGTTGGGGAGCATTGTGCCTCCACACCGCTCTAACGGAGATTAGCATCCGCAAGGGTGTGAACTTCGGGATACATCGTCGTCTCCGCGTGCCTCGGTTATCTCTTACCCGACCCCTTTACTTATGCACTTTACTTTGTGATAGCCATATTGTTTCTTGTTATATATCTTGCTATCACTTAGTTGTTTATCTTGCTTAGCATAAGTTGTTGGTGCACATAGGTGAGCCTAGTCGATTTAGGTTTTGTGCTTGTCAAATTAACCGCTAGGTTTATTCCGCATTTGTTCAAGCCTAAACCGTAATTATTTTAAAGCGCCTATTCACCCCCCCCTCTAGGCGACATCCACGATCTTTCAATTGGTATCAGAGCCTCGTCTCTCATTATTAGGTTTAACCACCTAGAGAGTAAAGATGTCGACTAGGGGATTAGGATTCTTTGACACTCTTAGTTTCGATGGCACAAATTTTGATGTTTGGGTAATTCGCATGCTTAATCATTTTCGGGCCATTGACCCATGTTTAGAGCGAATTGTAGATATGGGTTTTTCTCCTCCAAAGGATTCTCAACACATATCTTTAGAGGATGAGAAAAACTCTTATCTCAATGCTCAAGCTTCTAATGTGCTTTTCGATGCTTTGAGCAATGTAGTTATATTTCAACTCATGCCGTTTCGGGATGCTCATGAGTTGTGGACAAAGCTTCAAGACAAATATGGTGTGTCCAAGGTTTGTGAGGATGATTGTTCTCCCTCCACCTCCGGCCGTATTGCCTTCTCAACTTCTTCTAATTCACCTACATGTGGTTTGCCACAAGGTAATGTTATGGTGAGTAGTGGTGTTCATTGTAATGATGATAGTGGGCTTATTGTTGATGATTCTTCATCACTATCTTATTGCAATGCTTCATCTTTGGACTTCAACACTTCGAGCACTCTAAATATTTCACATGCTTGTGTTGATAGTCATTGCATATCATGTAGAAATTGCTTGACCAAATGTCATAATGATATGCTTGCTATATCTTGTTGCCATGATAAAAATGTATCTATTTCCTCGAGTTGTTGTGCTAACAATGTAAAGGAAACCCAACACTCCATGGAACAAGATGTGGTCTTGAATGGTGCCTCAAGGGATCCTACATCATCATCTATTGCTTTTTGCCTTATGGCTAAGGCTTCAAAGGTACCTCCTCCTTTGAACCCCAATATGTCTCTTGATGATGATGTTGATGCTAATGATGATGAGGATAATGATGAAGAAAATGATAATGTTGCCTCCTTAAAAATTAAGGGGGAAATTATTTTTAAAGCTCTTCATAAGAATAAAATTGCTCGTTCCAACTTCATGGAAATTATGACTATTGCCATTGAGGGCAAGAAATATATGGAGGAGTTGGAATCTCATCTCGAGGAGCATGAGGCCACCATTGAGAAAATGGAAGGTCATGAGCGTGATTACGCTAATGAGATTGCGGAGCTATCTCAAGCTCTTGAAAATGAACAAACCACCAAGGAATCTCTTGAGGAAACTTTTGCTCTAGAATTATCTAGAGTGAAGGAATCCCATGATAGAGCTCTCGAGGTGGCCAATGATTTCAAAACTAAAAATGCTAAGCTTGAAGTTGCTCATGCTAGACTCCTTGAGGATTTTGAGCACCTCGAAAATGGCTCAAGGGTCATTAAGAGTGAGCTCATCAAACTCACCGAGTCACATGCTCAACTTAAAGCTTCTTATGCTAAAGAGCTTGCCAAGTTGCCTTCTCCTCTTATTGTTAATGATGATGCTTGTGCTACTAACTCTATTTCTTGTGAAGCATCCATTTTAAAGGAGAATGTTGAGCTAAAGGCTCAACTTGAGGTGCTATCTAGCAATTATGGGAAATTGGAAGAAAATCATGAAAAGCTCTCGAGCTCTCATGGTGATCTTCTAGTATCCCATGATGTGCTAAAGATAGCTCATGAGGCTTGTACTACTAAGGTAACTTTAAGTGAGCCTCATGTGGATACTAGCACTACTTCAAGTGAAAATGCTTTATTGCCATGTGCTAGTCCTCGTAATTCATCTACTCACAATGTTGCTACATCTTGTGATGAATTACTCTCTTTGCCTTGTTGCTCTAACAATGAAGCTTATACTTCCTCTAGTACTTGTGTTGATACTAACCATGTAGAGGAAATCAAAGAGCTCAAGGCCCAAGTCACTTCTTTGAAGAAATACTTGGAAAAGAGTCATGAAGGGGAGTCCACACTCAAGAATATTTTGAGTGTGCAAAAATCCCCCAATGACAAAGGTGGACTTGGATTCAACTCCAACAAGAAGAAGAAGTCCAAGATCAACAAGAAGAAGGGCCAAGAACAAGTCAAGAATTCGGCCAAGATTATTTGCTTCAAGTGCAAAATTGAAGGGCATCATGTTAGATCTTGCCCATTGAAGAAGAAGCCTCATAGTGACAAGCAACAAGGGAAGAGGCCTCAAGTCCAAACTCAAGTTGAAGAAAGGCCACTTCCCAAGAAGACTCAAGTTAATGATCTTCAAGTTGAGAAATCAATTATGAAGAAAGAAAAGAGTAGATGTTGCTACTTATGTCGTGAGAAGGGTCACCTTGCTTCTTCATGCACTAATGGTACCTTATCCAACCCTATTTTAATTGATGATGTTTATTCTCTTCGGAAGGATAAGGTTGGCAATGTGTTTGCCAAATTTATTGGTACTCAAAGTGGTGTCAAGAAAAGAACCATTTGGGTTGCCAAGCCTATTGTGACTAACATCTTAGGACCCAACTTGGTTGGGGACCAACAAGCTCAAACTTGATCAATAGGTGGTGATGGAGGGCATTGGAGACTTGGCTATATTATGAAGAATTAAGGGGACTTCATCACTCATATTGTCAAAAGCCAAGTCATTGGATTATCAAGTTTCTATCTTATATCCAATGTGCCTCCTTGCGGTAACTTGTACTTAAATTGTTTACATTGAAAGTTACTTGCCCCTTTGCATGTTTGGTTGTGTACCTTGCATGTGTTTGTATATGTTGTGCTTCCAATTTTCTTGCCTTGAGTAATCAAGTATGTGTATGTTGGTTTGCACATCATGTATGCGTGAGTGTTGTGTTGAGCCTTTTTGCATCTTGTTTGTATCTTAGTTGGCTCTTGTGAGATATTAATGGATCATCCCATTTTGGGGGATTGATGTGCTTTGTGCACCTCCCGATCCCACAAATGTGTGTACATGAGGAATACCACTTAGTATTGATATTGCAAGATTATCTAGTCTCTATGTGGTATGTCTTATTCATGAGAAATTCAAATTCTAAAGTGTCCATTAATCATCTCTAGTTGGTTTTTGTTTGCCACTTGTTAAATATGGATTATCACATTATGAGGGAGTAATATGCTATGTGTATATTACAAGCCTAGAAAATGTGTACAATTGAGGTTGTGCCACCGAGAGTTGATATTATAGATTATCTTGTTTCTTTGTGGCATGGTTGCTCAAACAAGTTCCAATTTGCTTAAATGCTGTTATTGCTCATCTTTTGGATCTTGTTTGTGTGAGATTTTTCTTGGTACGGCTTTCCTCCAATATGTACTTTTATTTCCTGTTTGGGAACCATTTGCTTCAAGTTATTCTAATCATTGCTTGCATGATTGTTTGCCTACTTGAAGCTATCAAGAATCTCTATCTAAGCATTGTGCTTAATTCTTATCTTCTGTCACATGCTTATGTTGTTTGGTGTGAAGATGATCTTGGATACCTTTGCAATCTACCACCGGGAAGTAATTCCAAATACTTCTTGTCTCTTGACAATTGGTATTCTAGTATGTTGTAGAAATTGTTGATCATCTTTACATTGGCTTTTGGTTTTAGTTGCCTTATTTATTGCCAAGTATTTGTGGTGTGTTTTACTCCCGTTGTCTTCCTTGCCTCTTATGGATCTTTTGATTGTCTTGAACATGTTTAGTGTTTCTATAGATATAGTGAAAGTAGTGATCCCATCTTGTGCATTTTGTATTCAAATGCAAAATCCTAAATAATGCATAAATCTTGGGGGAGCTGTCCTATTTTCTTTAGAACGCTATTTTCTTTATGTTCTTTTCAATTGGTATTTAATCCCTATCTTGTCCGGGCTTTTGGAAGGCAAACTTTTTCCTTTTGGTGCTTTGTGCCATCATGAAATTTGTAGAGGGTTTGGTTTGTTTTGTTGGAACCTTGCTCTCTTCTGGGAGTTTGATATCTCTTTATTTGATATCTTTCAATTGTTGTGTTTCATTGGATATCTCATTCCTTGATGTATCTTTTATTTGGTATCCTTCAAGTGATTATTTCTTCATTTGGTATCTTATTTTCACTTGGTATATTTTCCAATTGGTATCTTATCAATCATGTGTTGTTTTGATTCGGTTTCAATTGGTATCTCTTCTCATGTGTTGTTGAGTGTTGAAATCAACCATGTGTTGATTTCAATTTGTCTTGAATCTTGTGTTGATTTGGTTCTTTGATATAATTTGGACAACCTTGTTGCGTCACTCTTTCGTGTGCCTTCTTGGTTTACTTGGTGTTTTGTCCAAATTGTATCTCCCTTTGGTTCTTCGAAGTCTTAAGCATGCATATTTACTTTATGTATTTCCTTTGGCATGTTTTCTTTCTTTGACCCAATATATAGGGGAAACTCCACCATGTCTCTAATTGGATAAGATGTGCATGAAATTCAATTTCATATCCATATGCACATATTTATGTGGAGTTTGTCCTATGTGTTGTTGGTTCACTAACTCTTTGGTCCCAATGAGTTTGGGTACCATTTTGTTTGTGATGTTGTTCTAGGAACAAGTGGAGATGCATTGGATGCTCGGCTCACTCACAAGGAAGGTGTTGTCACCATGTGCTTATTGGAGTCAAGCTAGGATGATCAACGAACTACTTTCTACTACCTTCAATTGGTACCTACTACATCCGTCCAAAGCTGTCCCGGTAACAAGTATCAACTTCATGCATACTTTTCTTGCATTCAACCTTGTGTAGGTTGCATCATGGCATGATGTTCTTGATTCGTTCTCGTGATACTTGCTTCGTTTCTCACAATTGATATCAGATACTTGTTTCCTTTCTCAAAGCATCCCAACAATGAACTCTTGTTGTGAGTTGTGATGTCTTTGATGTTCGTGTAGTTGGAGTTCATTGATATACAATAAGACAATATTAAGCCATGTGCTATGCTTTCAAGCAAAGATCTTATTGGTATATTTATGACTTCCTTTTGGATATCTTGTTCCTTCGTGTTGTAACTATTTCGTGTGTATATCCTTCTTTGTGGATTGATATCATCATGATTTTCATCTACCTAGAACTTTATACACTTGAGAGAAATTACATCTCTAGATGATATCCTTTCTTTCACGACCACCTTGTCTTTCTCGTTTTATTTCTTTGGTGGCTCCGTGAAATCGTTTTTCTTGAGTACGGATCTTATATCATTGCATTTTGTTGCACTCTTGTGTGGTGAAGATTGTTTTCCTCTTGCTTGTCTTGATGAGGCTTTCACCATGTCTTTTGGTATCAACAATTGGTATCAACAATTGGTATCCCTCCTCTTGATGAAACTATCATTCCCTATCTTCACCATGGGTTGTCACAAGCTTTGTAGTTAATTCGCTTTTTTTTTGTGAGCTTGTGAACCCATTTGCTTGTTGTGTGTGGGAAGGATGTGTCTTGCACCTTGTATCTCATTTATTCAAGACTATGTTGATGCTTAATGCTCATTCTTATATTAGTCTTCTCAAGTGCTTTGCCATGACTCACACACATCGTTTTGGTTGAGCCTATTCCTAAGTTGCCTCTCTTTCATGTTGCTCAACCATGTGTTAGTTGCAAGTGCTAGGCTTAGTTTCCTATATGCACACTTGCACTTGTTGTGAGTTTCATTTGATTTTGGGGGAGTGATGATTCCATGTTTGTGCACTTTGTATTTTAATGCAAAAATTCTAATTTGTGCATGAACCTTGGGGAGCTCCCCTATGTCTTTAGAACACTCCTTTGCTCTTATCATAATATATGTTGTTCGTGTGGCTCGTCGGATCATTTGATTGATTGGTCCAATTGGTATCTTTCAATTGGTTTCTATCAATTGGTATCGGATTATTTGATTGATTGGTCCTTTTGGTATCCTTAGATTGCTTGCTTCTCTCTTGGTATGTCTTTGTGCCATATCTTTCTTTTTGCAATCTTTGGACCCTCAATATAGTTTGTCTTCCTCCAACTACTCATCATTGGATATGTGTATTGTATTTCACTCATATTTTGAGAAATACACACTTTATGGAGGAACACACATTATGTTGGCCTTCTAAGTTTTTCGCCCATTTGCAAATGGGGGAGAAGTTTAGAGGATTTTGGTCTTATGCTTTGGTCCTTCGGATCTTTTGATTGCTTGCTTCTCTCTTGATATGTCTTTGTGTCATGTCTTTCCTTTTGCAATCTTTGGATCCTCAATATAGTTTGTTTTCCTCCAGCTACTCATCATTGGATATGTGTATTGTATTTCACTCATATTTTGAGAAATACACACCTTATGGAGGAACGCATATTATATTGGCTTTCTAAGCTTTTCGCCCATTTTGGCAATCGATGCCAATGGGGGAGAAGTTCAAGAGAGTTCTGTGGAGAAATTAAGAGAGCTATTTCTTCATGCTTGCTTTGGTTTTGTTCCCAAGCATTTGCATCACATGCTCTTGCATTATTAGTTGTTGCTTTTCATGGTGATGCTTAATTCCTTATATAAACTCTCTTGAAAGTGATTGTCATCAATTACCAAAATGGGGGAGATTGTTAGAACATGTGCTGCCCCCATGTTTGGTTTTGGTAATTGATGACAATCTCTATGGACTAATGGTTGCCTTGAGTTATATTTGAAGGGTTTGTCCATAGGCTTGACTTGTAGACCATTTGTTGGTCTCAAGGTGATTTGAAGAAGAATATGTGATGACCAAGGTGCTATTCAAGGATTTATCCAAAGATTGGTCATGTTGATCAAGACTAAAATATGAAGAGTGATTCAAATTGATCAACACACAAAGCGTAGAAGATGTACCGAGCGAGATCAAGTGATCTCATGGTATGGTAAGCATTGTCCATTACGCTTTGTGTACTAACCCATGTTCTATGCGAGAGTTCTATGTGGGGTTAGGTATGTTTTCATGGGCTTGCGTCAAGAGGAAGATCTCATTCAACCCATGGAGGATGACATCAAGTGGTGATCGTCATCAAGATGCGGTGTGCAAGTTCAAGTGATAATGGACTTGTGAAGATGTGCCGAAGAGCGGCTCACCCATAGTGGAGTATGGGGGAGCAATCAGCTAGTCTTCATCGAGCCGGCGCAATCAAGAAAGGTGGTCCAACTTGAGGAGGTCAAGATCGTCATCATCTAGCTCAAGTGGACTTTGCGCAAGGCAAAGGTTTGCCCTTGATAGGTTTTCTATTTTACCGGTCTCATGGTAGTAGTTGGGAGACCGGGTTATAGGATCGATAGCCGTACTATCAAGGGGGGCTCTCAAGTGAGTAGCTTTATCATATCTTCGTAGAGAGCTCAAACCATTGCATCCTTGCATCATATTTCTTGGTTTGTGTTTGGTGTTTCTCTTTGTGAGTCTTTGAGCTTTTGGTCATCTTCATGACAAGCTCGAGGTCATCGAAAACGGAGTTCATATATGCATCTTCTATGATGTTTTCGATGTTGGAGTTTATGCCGGTTCTTCATTCATAGAGGTTTCTCATCTCTATATCATTGGTATTTTCTCTACTGCCACTTCTTAATATAACCAGTCGCTGTTGGATAGTATTTGTCGTCCTCTATCCAACAAGCTTGAGTTTGCTCAATTCGGAGCTCATTTGCAGAAGTTATGGCAGTTCAGGGTTTATTGTTTGTCTGGGCAGTTTACCTGTCACCAAAGCGGTAGTACCGCTCGGGACCACGGTAGTACCGCTTGACACGGTACTACCGCCCCTACTACCGTTGCACTACCGTGATTTCTACTGGCATTCTTTTTCGTTTAGCGGTAGTAAAGCGGTAGTGGAGCGGTAGTACCGCTTGACACGGTACTACCGCCCCTACTACCGTTGCACTACCGTGATTTCTTCTGGTATCATTTTTTCGCTAAGCGGTAGTTGAGCGGTAGTAGAGCGGTAGTACCGCTTGGTGCGGCACTACCGCCCCCTACTACCGTGCCACTGCCGTGCTTTGTTCTGTTGCCCAGTTTTCCTAAGCGGTAGTACCGCTTGGTCGGAACGGTAGTACCGCTTAGTGCGGCACTACCGCTCCAGTTCCTTGTTGATTGCCTGCTGTTTTTGAATTACTACCGCACGAGCGGTAGTACCGCTCGCAAGAGCGGTAGTACCGCTTGTGCGCGTCCTGCACGGGTAACGGTTGGATTTGGGGTGGCCCTATAAAAGGGGTCTTCTTCCCCAACGGTTTTCTTATCCATTGCAGCTCTCTCTCCTCCCATTGTTGACCTTCTAGAGCTTTGCTAACTCTCAATCCCTCCAATGATTCTTGCTAGTTCTTGAGGGAATAGAGAGAGGAGATCTAGATCCACATTTCCACCAATCACTTTCTCCTCTAAGTGAGGGGAACCCCTTGGATCTAGATCTTGGAGTTCTTGGTGTTCTCCTTGTTCTTCCTCTCATATTCATCCATAGCTTTTGTTGCTTTGGTGGGATTTGGGAGTGAGGGACTTGTCCACTTCGTGTGTTCTTGCCATTGCATTAGTTGCATCGGTTTGAGTTCTCCACGGTGATACGTGGAAGTTGTGAAGTTGAGTAGCTTATTACTCTTGGGTGTTTGGGCACCCTAGAGCTTGTTCCTCTTGGGTGCCTTGGCACCCTAGACGGCTTGGTGTCTTGGTGGTGCTCGGAGCTCAATCATTGTGGTGTAAAGCTCCGGGCAAGCGTCGGGGTCTCCAATTAGGTTGTGGAGATCACCCCGAGCAATTTGACGGGTACCGGTGACCGCCCCCAAGGGTTGCCAAAGTGTACGGGTTCGGTGACCGCCCTCAAGGGTTGCCATTTGTACGGGTTCGGTGACCGCCCTCAAGGGTCCCTTAGTGGAATCACGGCACCTTGCATTGTGCGAGGGCGTGAGGAGAATACGGTGGCCCTAGTGGCATTGTTGGGGAGCATTGTGCCTCCACACCGCTCTAACGGAGATTAGCATCCGCAAGGGTGTGAACTTCGGGATACATCGTCGTCTCCGCGTGCCTCGGTTATCTCTTACCCGACCCCTTTACTTATGCACTTTACTTTGTGATAGCCATATTGTTTCTTGTTATATATCTTGCTATCACTTAGTTGTTTATCTTGCTTAGCATAAGTTGTTGGTGCACATAGGTGAGCCTAGTCGATTTAGGTTTTGTGCTTGTCAAATTAACCGCTAGGTTTATTCCGCATTTGTTCAAGCCTAAACCGTAATTATTTTAAACCGTAATTATTTTAAACCGTAATTAAGAGAGGAGTCAATGGCGACGCGTCTGGAGGTGTCAGTGTCCTCTACTAGACGCGCGAAAGGTAAAAGTCCAGCCCATTTCAACCTGCATGTCAGAAAGCATAACAATTCATTTAGTGTGACACATTAAATCCAGCTTGAAATAAATAAATAAGTAAAACACGTACCTGTCAACCCAATCCGGATGTATCTTCCAGTCCACCTTAGAAGTGCGAGTGCGAAGGGGGTCGAGCTTGCGCTCACATAATAGCGAGGCACGATGCTTACTATCAATCTCCGGCTTTAGCAACGACGGTACCTCCATTCTACAATAGTGCATTTATAACATAGTGCCACACACAATACAAATATAAAACATAGTGCCACACACAATACAAATTTAAAACATAGTGCCACACACAATACAAATATAAAACATAGTGCCACATACAATACAAATATAAAACATAGTGCCACACACAATACAAATTTGAAACATAGTGCCACACGTAATACAAATATAAAACATAGTGCCTAGCTTCTTCATCTTGCTCTCCCTCTTCCTCCTCTTCGTCCACGACTGCCTCGTCCACGCCTTGCGCCCCCCTGGTAGTGACGAACATGGGACATTCAGTGTCCCTATGTCCAAATTCATTGCATAGAATGCATTGCATGGTGCGCCCTCCGGCATCAGATTCATCCATATCATTCCGGATGCGCTGACATTGTCGTCTACCTCTACTTGTACGCATAAACTCAGGGTGTGGAATGTATCTCCGTTCAACAGGGTCGACGGTGTTGAAGTTACCCATTGATCGAAAACCAATCAACTCACCTGTCCAGGTATTGAGGACGGACTCTTTCAGAAAGTATGGGGATACGAATGAGATTGCGTCCAGTCCTAACTGCCCGCAAGCAGCAAGTACATGCGAGCAAGGTAGGTGAAGCAACTTCGGTTTGTTGCATGTGCACTCGCAAGTTGGCCGGACTTCATTTCCAATTTTCACCTCGTGTGTCCTCGACACATTTGCACATCCGAATTTGTTGTTAGCTAACCGGACCTCATACCTTCGCTCTTGATTTCCGATGGCAACAACAGTATGTGACCGGGCTTTTTCCATCTTTTCATTCATGTACTTCATAACCCTTTCACAGTAACGTGTGTTCGGGTTGTTAGTGATATGCAGGGCGGCGCTTTGACGTCTATCTCTGAAATACTTCACCGTACCATAGAAAATTCCCTCAACAATAGCTGTAAGGGGCAAAGCCCTATTTCCTCTGAGGACAAAGTTATATGTTTCAGCGAGGTTGGTAGTCATGACACCGTACCTTGCTCCATGTGTGTCATGCAGCAAAGACCACCTCTCAAGAGGCTCATGCTCTATCCACTGATCAAAGGTTTTAATTGTCCTTCCAAGCCTTCTCCTAGTGCCAGGGATCAAATCCTGGCAAGTCACAAAGCCCAACAGGCTCCTCCTCCACGGCTACTGATCCTGTTGCTAACTGTGCAGCTACTGCTTCAACATGTGCCCTCACAGCTGCATCTCGTGCAGCTCTCCTGTCCCTAACATGTCTCTTCGTGCAAGTATTTAGTCTGTCATGTATCAAAGTGTACTTCCATAGCTGGTTCTGCTTGCAGAGTTTCTTGAATAGATTCATGAGGTTCTTATTTCTGAACTGCGAGAAGAAATTGGCCCCAAGATGGCGCATGCACCAACGACTCTGCAAGTCCAGCCATGGAGTTTGTTCCTCAGGACCAGGGTTTGACAATGTCTTTATCGCACTGAGTATACCTGCATGTCTGTCATGAAGAATGCACACATTCGGCTTATCGTGCACAACAACTATTTTCAATTGCCTGAAGAACCATGTCCAACTTTCAATGTTCTCGCTTTCCACAAAAGCAAATGCCAGAGGAACGACTTGATTTTGCCCATCTTGACCAATGGCGGTCAGGATTTGACCCTTGTACTTCCCTGTGAGAAAAGTGCCATCCACACATATCACTGGACGACAATGTCTGAAAGATTCAATGCACACACCGAAAGAGAAGAACAATCGATGCAACACCTTTACATTTGGGAACTCTGGCATGAAGAAGTCTTGAATATTGACATAGGTGCCCGGATTCCGGTCCTGCAATGTGTGGAGGAACCGGACAACAGAGTCATATGCATCAAAGTACGAACCAAATCTGGTCTCAAGTGCCCTCTTCTTAGCCCTCCAAGCCTTGCCATAGGATATTTTGTACTTGAACCTGACGAAGACTTTTGTCTGGATAGCCTTCACTTCCATAGCTTTGCCCTCCACTATCTCGCTATAAAGCGACCGAGCAATGAGGGTGGACGTAAGGTTTGGATGATCTTGAGGGATGCAGAGAATAACACAAGTGTGATGAACCAAGTCACTGATCACCCAATTTGTGCCATACTTAGGGAGATAGCCATGCACCCTCGCTGGACAACCCGGGTTCTTGCATACCATTGTCAAGTTTTTCGGACTTGGCACATCTGCTACAAAAACCCTTTGCGTGGACATTGCCCAACTAATTATTGCATCCTTGAGAGCTTGCTTGTTTGGATACAGCGCACCCGTCGCAACGTTGTTCTGGTGATATTGCCACGTAGAATCATGGCCATCATTCACTGTCATTGCATTTGAGAAGTCCTGATTCCATGATGCAGGATTAGGCACCTGCTGGACGTTCTCTTCTTCGTCTGACTCGTCAGAATCATCAGCAATATCACCATCTCTATCTTCATTTTCCATCTGGTTTTGCAAGTGTCCATCTACCTCGTCAGCATCCACCTCGCCACTAGCATAATCATCGACATTACCTCCTTCTGCATGACTGCTCTGCCCTGTTTCGTAAACTTCATCTGCAGCATGGGACGCATAATTTGACATTGAATCATGCATTCCTTCACTGCTCTGGCCATAATCGTACCCACCGTCGGCTTCAGTTGCACTCACCTGCTTCACGACGGGAAGCACTAAAGCGACAGGATTAACTCCCCTGCTCGAGCTAGCTTGTAACCAGCGCACCCACTGATCGTCCCGCGCTATTTCCTTCAAATAAAAGAAATTTTTTGAACTGGACCGGGTCCATAATGCATGAACACCCACGGTGTGTGTTTCAGTATTTAACCCTAAAGACCCGGTTAACCATTCTGTCAACTGACTAACAGACCATGTTTCAGGGGCAGTCATTGGCACTTCAATGTGCTCAAATTCACTCAGATCAGCTCCTGTCTCAGTTATTTGCACATTACCAGGGCCGTAGTAAAAAATTAACGTCACCAAATCAGACATATCTGTTGACCTAAAAAAATTCATCAGGGATAAATATTAAGCAAAAGGCAAACTAATAATTTTACCGAACCAACTAAAATTACTACATCTACCCTAATATTACCCAAAGCTACCGGATAAACTAAAAATTACCACACAACTAAATATTTGACAACTACATATTGTATCGAACTAAACCAATTTTACCGAACCAACTACAAAATACCACAGCTACCCAAATTTTACCGCACCAAATAAAAAATGCAATACAACTAACTATTTGACATCTACATATTGTATCGAACCAACGCTACCGGATCAACTAAAATATTCTACACATATAAATATCCACACAACTTAACACTACGGGAATGGACGTTGGATATATTACCCTTGAAGCGTGTGAAGAAATGACGAACGGCGGGCTTCAAACACGCGAACGGATGACGAACACCGGAATGTCCACCTCCACTTCCTCCACCTCCACCACCTCCACCTCCACCTCCACCTCCACCTCCACTACCTCCACCTCCACCTCCACCTCCACCTCCACCTCCACCACCTCCACCTCCACAATGCTCACCACCACCACTAGGAGCTACCCCATCACGAGATCGAGGTTACACTAGCATCCCCTAGCACTCTAGAAGCAATCTACGGTGAAAAACTAGGAAGAAATCGGCTAAATATGTGGTAAGAAATCGGGGGGCTGTGGGGTTGAGAGAGAGATGAGAAAGAACAAAGAAGAGAGGAAGAGAGGAGGAAGAAAGGGAGAAGGAGCCGCGGCCGAAGGTGGCTGGGTCCTATCGGCCTCGGCGTAGCCGATTGGGCCCAGTCGGCCTTGGCGCAGCCGACTGGACGGCCTCAGGCCGAATGACGTGTTCGGGCCAGTAGTCGGCCGCCACGTGGCTGACAGCCCACTTATCGGCCTCCTAGTGGCCGACTGGACCCTGTCGGCTCCCTCGAGTCCGACGGGATGACAAATTTAAAATATTTTGAACCGGCGTTATATGTGAGAAAATTGATAAAAAAAAGATAATATTTTAAAAAAATTAGCCTCCTTCCTCTGCGTGTGAGCAAACGCTTGGATAAGCAAGCAAACGCCTTCGTTCCTTGCACCCCCATAGATCACTTGGTCTGGAGTAGTTTTTTCCTGAGAGATCGGTCGAATGGAGACGCAGCAGCAGCAGCGCCGGCACCAGCTCCGGACGCCGATGGACCCGCTCGTGTCCCTCGCCGGGAGCTTCCTCTCGGCCTTCTCGCCGTCGCCATCGTCCACCGAGCAGGGCGCCACCACCACCTCCACGATACTCCTCCTGCCGCTCCCCGTCGCCGCGGCGCGCGCGCCGTCCGTGCTCCGTCGGCTCGCGCTGCTCGCCACGCAGGCCTTCATCTCCCTCTTCTTCGCGTTCCTCTCCGCGCTCTCGCCCCCGCCCCCGCCGCCCCCCCCCCCCCCCCCCCCCC
The DNA here is from genome assembly GCA_039707655.1 of Elymus sibiricus. Taxonomy (NCBI): domain Eukaryota; kingdom Viridiplantae; phylum Streptophyta; class Magnoliopsida; order Poales; family Poaceae; genus Elymus; species Elymus sibiricus. The sequence goes on along the minus strand of CM077673.1, from coordinate 367,302,520 downwards.
CCCCCCCCCCCCCCCCTCGCTCGCGCCCTCGCTGCCGCCGCCGCTGTGCGGGGACCGCGCGGGCGCGGGTGCCACCACCGCCGTGGCGTCCACCTGCGTGGAGCGCGCGCTCGGGCACGTGCTCTGGGTCGCGTCCCGGCTCCCCGTGGCCTCCCGCAAGCACGAGCTCGTGCGCTGGCTCGCGGAGCGGCTGCTGGACGAGAACAACGTGGGCGCGCGCGTCGCCGCCGTGACACGCGCCGCGCTGGCCGGGGCCTTCGAGCGCACGCTGCGGCAGCTGGAGGCGTCGGCGGGCGGCGAGTGGGGCCCGCCCGGGATGGAGCTGGCCGTGCGTGCGGTCAGGTCCGGGGTGCGGTGGTGGAGGCCGACCGTGGCGGCGCTGGAAGGCGACGCGTTCGGCGGCCCCGCGGCCGAGAAGCTCGCCGCCGAGCTGCTGTGGCTCGGGCAGAAGATGGCCGAGTGCGGCGCCGCGCGCGAGGCCGCCGTGCAGTTCGGCGCCGCGTCGCGCCTCGGCAGCCGCGTGCTCGTCGCCGAGCCCACGCTCCAGGTCGCGCTGCTCCGGCTGGCTGGTACGTGCTACGTGCAAACCGTTTCCTTCCTCCCTCGAGAAATCATTAAGAAGAAGACGCACTCTCACGCACACGGACGCCATTGACCGTCTGTGTTGTGCAGTGTTCCTGTTCAGGCACGCCAACTCGGCGGAGTTCGAGCAGGAGGAGGGCAAGGCGGCCGTGGCGGAGCAGCGGATGGCGATGCTGCGGTCGTGGCTGCCGCTGCTCTGCCGCGGCAGCAACGGGACGGACGCGCCGGTGCTGAGCGGCAGGGAGAGGGCGGAGATGGTGACGGTGCTGGAGGAGCTGATCGAGAAGCTGCGGTGGGAGCAGCAGGAGGAGGCCCTGGCGCTGTGGCTGCACCACTTCGCCGCCTGCCCGGACACCGACTGGCCCAACCTCGAGCGCTGCTACACGCGATGGTACGCCGAGTCGCGCAAGCTCCTCGCGTGACCAGCAGCAGGAGCACGTACCTCTCGGAGCATTTTTGGCTGATGCTCAAGTGTGTGCCACTCGATCGAGCAACTTACTAGTAACAGTGTATGTAATTTTAGTACAACAAAATGGGAAGTTCACAAGTTAAGCTAGTGCAATCTGCAATTTTTTTGCTTCTGGACTCTGTTCATAGCAGGCCTGTGCAAATTTGTAACCCTATTATCTTCAGACAACCCGACAACCCAACAGACTTTTGCTCTTCTCTGAGCAGTTAACTGGACCTAAAGGACTGAAGAAATCGCGTATCGACGCCGAACAAGTTTATAGAAATGATGCATGGATACAAAGGAAAAGAACGAGCCATTTTCCTCAGACCTCTTCAGCTGGCTGTCTGCCGCCTTACTAGCCTTACCTACAACTACTCGACGAGGCCTTACCATCGTGGCCAGCCTCGTGGCATGGAAGCTTTGGTGCCACCGCAATGCGGTCGTCTTCGACAAAATCGCCCCCTCCACCTCGTCCGTGATCGCCGCTATCAAGGATGATGCTCGCTCCTGGTCAATGGCCGGAGCCAAAGGACTTAGCACGTTTATACCTGTAATCTGACCTTGTATTAGGGGCTGAGCATCCCCACCATTCTATGCTCATCCGATCGCCATGGACACGCCTTCTTGCGTACGTGACCGTGGCGTCGACCTGTACTCTCTTTTCTCCCTATCAATGCAAAGATACGCTCCTAGCGTATTCGCGAAACATTTGCTGAATCACCAACCCAAACTCCTAGTTCTAACATCTGCAACTTTGGAATATAGGCAATATATATGGGGGCTGCTACGCGTCGGCCGCAACTTTGGAGCACAGGCTGTGCGGCGGAGTATATATTTTTTGCAACATATGTTGTATTGAGTTTTTTTTTTTGCAATATAGGCCACGTTGCTGATTTTTTTTTTCTATCTTCACTCTTTTTTTTGCAACAACAGTGATGTTGTGGAGGAACTTTTACAACATAGGTAATGATGCGGAAATTTTTGCAACTGGAATGATGTGCAAATACGTCTCCACCAACCGCCATTGTTGTGCCGTGCGCGTCGCTGCCGACCGCAACAGAGCAGCAGCGTCGCCGCTCCCGCTGTTGCAGAAGCACACTGAGTCTTGCCTCGCCTGAAAGTAACTTGAGGTGAGCGTGCCGGCGGTTACGCATCGAAGCCTCGCCCTGCTACAATACCCCTGCAACATGGATGCGCCGATTTGCAACATAGATGTGCCGCCACCTGCTTGCTCCCTTACAACGACAGTGAGTAGTCTGCCAGCGCAGATGAGGCCAGGTGATGGACGGAAGGAGAGATTCGGATGGTGCTAGAAAGGAAAGGTATGAGACATGTGGATGTGCAACGAGGAGATACGGTTGAAAGGCATATGCAGTTTCGTGGGACCTGTGAGGACACATGTCGTTTTATCAAGGAGGTCAACGTTTCGGTTGTTTATCCGCCAACTGAAAGCTATCATTTGATAATACATGTACAATTCTAGCACGTCAAACCTCTTTCCTCGAGAATATGAATTTGGAAAAAAAAATCAAAAGGGGGTTAACCCCCGGCCTCTGCATGAATTAATGCATATGCAACCATCTTTATTATTATTAAACAGTCCGACAACATGAATACATGGATCAATCCGAAGCCACCTATCCGGTGAACAAAGTCACAACACCTACAATTTTGATAATGTGCCCGAACCGCATGAACGCGCACTATCTAATCTGGTGGCCTCACATAACTGCGCCACATCGGGACGAGAGCACCGCCTGGTCTGGCCGACCCGCAGCGCGCACCGCACGCTGATGCTTGTGATCTGCGTTGGGTTTTCCGTGAAGAGGAACGGGTGATGTAGCACCATGCAGGTAAGTATTTCCCTCAGTTAAGAACCAAGGTTTATCGAACCAATAGGAATATCGGTCATCAACCGTCTACAACGGCTGCACACAAAAGAGCACACACTTGCACCCAACGCGACAAGAGGGTTGTCAATCCCCTTGATCTTGTTATTTGCAAGTAAGTGAGATGTGTAGATGATAGTAGATAATAGTATATTTCAAAATAAAATAAAACACAATAAATGGCAGCAAGGTATTGAATGCGTTTGTAAACTTATAAGAGGATAGACCCGGGGGCCGTAGTGTTCTCTAGTGGCATCTCTCATTTAGTAGGCATACGGTGGGCACACAAATTACTGTTGGGCAATTGATAGAAAAACGGATAGTTATGCAATCTTTATTCACGGCAATGATCATGTATATATAGGCATCACGTCCATAAGCAAATAGGCCGACTCCTGCCTGCACCTATTACTATTACTCCACCCATCGACCGCTATCCAGCATGCATCTAGAGTATTAAGTAAAACAGAGTAATGCTTGGAGAACGATGACATGATGTAGACAAAGAGAATTCAATTAATATGAACTAACCCCATCGTTTTATCCTTAGTGGCAACAATACAAAAACGTGTCTTGTCCCTTTCTGTCACTGGGATATAGAGCACCGCCAGATTGAACACTACAACACACCCCTCTCACTGAAGAAATATCAATCTAGTTGGCTAAACTATTTCAATAGATCGGAGAGATTTACGAAGCTATAATGATCCTGGAAATAAGAATCATAATAATCAGAGGTGACTCAAATACTTTTCATGAATAATCTGAACATAAACCCACAATTCATCGGATCCCAACAAACGCACCGCACAAAAGGATTACATCGAATAGATCAAAGCGAAGATGCGATGATCATTGTATTGAAGATCAAGAGAGAGAGAGAGATAGCCATCTAGATACTAACTACGGACCCGTAGGTCTGTGGTGAACTACTCACAACTCATCATGGAGGTAGCAAGGATGATGTAGAGCCCCTCCGTGATCGAATCCCCCTCCGGCAGATCGCCGGAAAAGGTTGCCAGATGGGTTCGCGGTGGAACAGAGACTTGAAGTGGCGGGAAAAGTGTTTCGGGAGCTCTCTTAGGGTTTTTGGAATATTTGAGAATTTATAGGCCAGAGAGGGGCATGAGAGGGCAGCCGAGGGAGCCACTACCCATCAGGGCTGTTGGGTCGTGGTGGTCTCGTGATGCCTCTCGTCTCCTCCCGAAGCTTCCAGGTCTTCTTTCGGTCTAGAAAAAATCATATTAAAGTTTCATGGCATTTGGACTTCGTTTGGTATGGTAAACCTGAAAAGCAAAAACCATGCAGAAAACAGCAACTGGCACTGGGCACTGGGTCAATAGGTTAGTGCTCAAAAATAATATTAATTGGTAAATAAACACCCAAAAAGTATCCTAGAATGATAATATAATAGCATGGAACAATAAAAAATTATAGGTACATTGGAGACGTATTACACGCGTACACTCTGGATCCGCCGCTGACATCTTCCACCGTCCCATCTCCAGGAGCGATCAACGCATTGACCTTGTGAGGCCCAACTGCCTTCGGTTACACCATGATGCCAAACAACGCCACGAGCCTGCGTGTGTCCATCAACCCGCGTCCAACGCCAAGACTCCACTACGCCACGCCGTCAAGACCCACTATCTTCAATGCGGTAGGTACAACACCGCTCCACCTATTAGCCCCTTCAGCAAGTACCTGCTCTAAATGGGAGAACAACACCGAAGGCCCCGTCATCATCTGATCCGGGAGACTCAGATCTAGGGTTTCCCCCGAAGCAGATGCCACTGGAGGGAGAAGAGCACGCCATCTGCCGCTGCCAGAGAGCCCACACGACGCCCACCACCACAATGCTCTCACGGCGACAACTATTTAGGACAAGGTTATAATGGCAACAATACTTGGGTACATAGGAGCTTATTCTAATGATTATGTCACAATAGCTAACAAAGCCGGTTACATCAGATTCTTGGTGTTCATATCCTGGTCACTCTACTGTACATATTATATCCGAGAACAAAAGGGATTACACTTCACCTTAGTTCATGGAGTTCGTCCTTCCGATAGTGCTAGGTTCTCGGATGGATACATATGCTAATGATTGCCCTGGTAGTGGCATTCCTCGCCCCTTCCAGCAATTCTTTTGTTTTCAAGGGTACAACCTATTGAAATTTTTGTGGCCGAGCTTCGACAGGGCCATTCTGCCTGCTGCCCCGCAGCCCATTAAGTTTTCTCCAACGAGCAAGAAGGGAAGGGTAAATCAACTAAGGATGAAATTGAAGAAACCTTACAAGGCACAAAGAAATTGTTTGTTCAAGCTCAAAAGAATGATGGGTCATCTATAAGATAAAATCGAATCAAAATGCCAACATTGAACAAATGAAGAATCTCCTAATTATTAAGAGGGCTAAAACAAGCAAATCCATTCAACCGAATGAATATATCCAAGAGAACATTCAAGGGATTTTGTTGATGTCATTGCTATAGGCTACAAAGAAATGTTTGCATAGCTATGCAATGAAGCAAGACTAAGTTGTTCTTATTCTAGAAGAAGCAACTCAACTCAAAACAGTTTTGTCGCAAAGGAAACCTAAAGTTGTGAAAATGAGATGAATAGATTGGGAGTATATTGACTCCAAGGAAGTATTTGATACCGTTTCCGAGAATTGCAAAGTGTCTGGCTTGATGTCTCTCCAGCAAGATTTGAGTGAAGAGCTAATTCAATAATTATTTACCACAATGCAGTTTGAAGATGTGTTAGACAAATTTTTCCAATAGATGTCAAATGGTAAGGTGTACACGTCAAGTATATGTGAGTTTGCTAAGGTTCAGAAAAGCGCAAACAAAATCAGAACTTTGAGATTGTACATTAGAAGAAAAAGTCCAATAAGGAGAAGATGGCACTCTTATATGATGTGAGCTTGTGTTCAAACATAAAAAAAATCTTGGAATGACCATTGGACTCCATGAAGGGATTTTTACAGTTAACAACCACTTGAGAGTCATTTTTTACCCCAAGGTTGGAGATAGCACCAAGTTCCAAGGTTTTCCCAAGCAACTTCTTATGCTTGGCATGGATCTTGTTGTGGGTTCGATCAACCTCTGTGGTGTGGGCTTGGTTGGTGGTTATCTGCAACAAATTCATCGCTTGCTCAGACAGAAGTGATGACGATGATGCAAATGTGCTGCATCGATGAGGTTTCATTGAAGTGGTGTAAGTGATGTATCTTCTGTGTCGTGGTTTTCTCATGGCAGATGCCATGGGGTGGCTTATCGAGAGTGGTTGGGGCCGAAGGACGCCGACGGGCTCCGGGAGCGGGATTAGGCACAAGCGGTGAGGGACACACGATGTACCCAGGTTCGGGGCCCTCCGTTGGAGGTAATACCCCTAGTCCTGCTTGTCTGGTTGGATGATGGGTGATGTTACAATGGTGTTCCTTGAGCTGGGGTCTAGAGGAGGAAGAAGGAGCGGCCGGCTCCTCTTCCCTTGCTACGTGAGAGTGAGAGTGTGAGACGGGAGGAATCCCTTAATGCTCCCCTGCCCGATGCATGGGGGCTTCGGGGGGTTTTATAGGCCAACCCCCCGGCTTACAGTATTCCTAAGGTACTAAAGGGGGGACCCGGCTGGCAGCCCCTCCAGCCGGACAGGGGGCCCACCCACAGCGCCGTCTCATCGCCCGTAGGGCCCGCCGGCTGCGCGGTCCCATCGCCATCTGGGGCCCGCCAGCCGGCTCTTCTATTGGCCCCCGCCTACCTGCTACGGCCGGCCGCGTTGTAGCCACGCCGGGGCAGGTAGTGGAGTGGACGGCGGCGTGGCGGCACTGTTGCCCTACCGGGTCTCGATCAGTCCTGGTCAGCGGTACGACCGCCCGGACTGTAGCCGCTCGTGTCCGTGCGTCGGCGGTCGCTGTAGCCACGCCGGGGCAGGTAATGGAGTGGACGGCGGTGTACCTGGCCGCAGTGGGAAGGGACGGGTGCCTGCCCGTCTAGTGGTCATCGGAAGGGCCGGCCGTAGGCTGGCCAGGGGCCGGGCGGCTGGCCCCTGACCAGCCGGCTATGAGCCAGCCGGCAGTGGGCCTACTGGTAGCCCTCCAGCCGGCCTTGGTACAGCCGGCCGTAGGCCAGCCGGCAGTATGCCTGCCGGCTACGGGCCAGCCGGCCGTATGGTTTTTTCAGATGGGGTTGGAACCCCTCAGTCTTGGCCTACCTAGGGGTAATAACCCCGTCAGTAGTCCCCGAAGCCGGCGGGGGCCCGCGTCCTCCCGACGAGGGGGAGCCGGCGGCTTCATCCGGCGGCGTCCGCCTATCGCGTGGGATCGATCAATCCGCCGGGTCGGCAACCGCTCCCGACGCCTCGGGTCCTGTCGTGCCGCTTCGGGTCCCGCGCCAGACCGGGGCTCGCCACGCGGAGTGTAATGATGTTGAGGGCCCCGCACCTGGGGCTCGACGGGACGTCCCCCTGGGCCTAGCCCAGTAGGCCTCGGGCCGTAGGCGGGGATCCTCTGTGCCCGGATCCCAACGACCGCGGCCCGCGGTGCCCACGTCCCGCGGATTCCCCGGGGGAGTGGGCGCAGTTAATCCCCACGTCCCCCGGGCGTCGCCCCCTTATTTATAAGAGGAGGGGGAGGGGCGGAGGCAGTTCACGCACCACTCTCCCCATTATCTTCCTCCTCTCGCGGTCCGTTGCTTTGGCCCGCGCTGCTGCTTCGCTCGCTTGCTTCCTTGCGCTCGATCGCCTCAGAGATGGCTGACGGACCCTCCGGCACCTGGGGTGGCTCCATCATCACCGAGGAGGACATCGCGCACCTCCGCCGCGCCCGCATGCTGCCGTCAGAGGACCGCGTCGCCGCCCGTCCACCGGGCGGCGAGGTGGCGCCCGAGCCCCAGGAGGGGGAGTTCGTGGTGTTTGCGTGGCACTTCTCGCACGGCTTTGGCCTGCCGGTGAGCCAGTTCTGCCGCCTCTTCATGGACACTTATGATCTCCAGCCGCACCACCTTGGGCCCAACTCCATCCTTCAACTCTCAAGCTTCGTGACGCTCTGCGAGGGCTACCTCGGACTTCTCCCCTTCGTGGAGTTGTGGAGGAAACTCTTCTACCTCAAGGCCTTGAGGAACGACGACGAGCCGTACGCCTGCGGGGGCGCGGTGATATGCGTCTGGGGGCCGTTGTTTCCCCGCCTCTCCCTCATCGAGTCCGTCAAGAGATGGAACCGGACGTTCTTCTATGTGAAGAACGTTGACCCGGCGCGGGACTACATCCGGCTGCCGGCCTTCGTCAACGCCCCGTCCTCGGGGCTGAACTGGACAGGCGACGGGCCGCCTGGAGATCTGGTCGGGGAGCTGGGCCGGCTCCGGACCATGAGGAGTGGAGAGGGGCTGGTTACGGCCGATCTGGTGGCCGCCTTCATCGATCGCCGGGTGCTGCCCCTACAGCAGAGGCCGCACCGGATCTGCGACATGTCGGGCCGGCGGGACCCCTGCCGGCTGTCCACCTTCGACCTGTCGACAGCTCACGTGGCGAGGCGGGTGAACGCCATCACCAACTTCAAGCTGAAGCCGGGGACTTGGAGATTCGGCAAGCTGCCGTATAGCCGGCATGACCCGGCGCCCCTGGTACGCTCTGACGTGGTGATTTTCTTCCCTCTCTGTTATTCCAGCCGGCCTCCCCTTGCTCACACGCCACGCTGACCGTAGCATTTTGTTCGATAGAACACGCCAGACGGCCCGCACCCCCAGGTGTTCCAGGCGGAACGCGCCGAATCCGACCCGGAGGATTTCGAGCTGGGGGAAGGCAACGAAGAGGGGGCTGACTCCTCGGGGGAGGTTGAGGCGGACGGGGCGATGGGTGACCCGGGAGCCGGAGGGTCCCGAGCGGCTGATGAGTTCCCCTCAGGACCCTCGATCAAAGATTGGACCGACGATGATGATGATGACGATGTCCGGGTCTTGGATGCGCCTCCCCTCACAGCTCGCCGGGGACCGCGGGGACGGAGCGAGGAGCAGCCGGCCCGCGGCCAGACGGCCGAGGCCTCCCGTCGGGAGAAGAGGCCGGCCTCGGGGCAGCCGTCGACACAGCCGCCGGCTCGTAAGAGGGCGCGGGCGGCCGTCGCGAAGCCGGCGCCCCGGGCCAGGCGGCCCCTTCCCTTCATCGCCGGGTAAGCACTTTTTCTTAATCCTTATCGGTTTTTCGAGTTTACGAGCCGGCAAGCGCCTGAGGGCCCCTCTTTTGTCTGCCCCAGGGACGCCATCGAGCTCCATGACACGGAGTCGACCGCCGACCCGGTGGACGCCGCCAGCCTGCAGGCGCAGGAGCACGCGGCCACGGTGCGGGAGGAGAAGAGGCGGCTCGCAGAGCTGCGAGCCGCGAAGGCAGGGGCGAAGGGCGCGCCCTCGCGCTCGGGGGCCTCGAGCGACGGGAGGCGGAGGCGGTCCGCCGCCCCGGCGCGTGCGACGGACTCGGCGGCGGAATCGACGCGGAGGTCGAGGCCTCCATCGAGTGAGCCGCGAGGGCCGACTGTGGACACGGCCACGGCCCCGCCCATGGGTGAGGTGACTCGTCCGGTGGGAGCAGTTCCCGAGCCGGCTCGGGAGACGGCCCAGCGGGGGGAGACGGTGGTGACCCCGCCCATCGTCGGGCCGGCCGCGACAGATGTGCCCGTCGCCCCGATTGTGCCGGAGGCGGCGCCGGGGACGACAGTCGGTGGGAGGAGCGAGCCGGCCCAGCCGGCTGTTGAGCCGGTCCGGCAGGTGGTGGAGCCGGTGATGCCGGTCGTGGAGGGGCCCGAGGCCGGCTCCCGAGCCCTGGTGGTCACCACCAACCTTCCGCCGGCTGCCGCCGTGGTGGACGCCGGGTCGAGTGGTGGGTCGAGACGGTCGAGGAGGACCATGCTTGACGTGATACGGGACTGGAAGGCGCTGGCTCCCGTCCCGGTCATCCCGGCCCCGCCAGCCAGCAACCAGGCCCTTGCACCTGAGGAGCCAGGCCGCATCATGGCGCACTGCCGTGAGGGACTGGCTAGGTTCGCGGCGGCCGCCGAAAGCAATTTTCGGCGCGTGGAGGAGGCGGTGGAGGTGAGATTCTTCTGCCTTGCGTTGAACTTTTAGTGGGGGCGTGCAAGCGCACCCACTGGGTGTAGCCCCCCGAGATTCGGGCCGGCTGCTCGGCTGCGTGGCAGCCGGGCCGTATCTACCCCTCTTTTGTTTGTCTAACTTCTTGTCTCTTGGCGCGGAGCAGACTGAGTATGCCAGGCGGCATGCGCTTTTTGACGAGGCGGTCGCCATCCACAACCGCGGCAAGGTCGTCTTCTATCGGGTCGAGGAGGCGCTGCGGAAGGCGCAAGGTACGTTAGTTCCAGTAGGGGCGCGTGAGCGCACCCACTGGGTGTAGCCCCCGAGAGTCGGGCTGGCTGCTCGGCAGCCGGCACGAATCTTTCGGAATCTTAAATGACTTGGGTCGATCTTTTCGCATAAGAGCTGGAGGTTTTGGCCCCGATCCGGCAGAAGAGAGACGAGGTGGCCTCCGAAAGGGACCGGCTGGAGCGGGATCTCCAGGCGCTTGCGTCGGAGTGGGACCGGCTGAACGGCCTGGTCGTGGATGGGCAGGCGGCCCAGAATCGCCTGGCCGCAGAGCTGCAGCGGGAGGTGGCGGCCCGGGAGGACGCCGCCAAGCAGGCGGCCGACGCCAAGACGAAGTGGATCGCCTCAAGGGGGAGCTTGAGACGCGCGGGGCCGTCCTTGCTCAGGCGGAGGAGGCGCTGGAGAGGGAGCGGAGCGCAGGCCTTCAGTTTGCCCTCGAGATGGACGAGGCTTTCCAGCGTGAGTTTTGTTTTCGAGTCTTCTTCCTTTGCCGACCGCTTTCGACTTGCTTTCGTCTTGTTTGTTAATTCTTCTCTTTCCCTAGACCGGTTCCCAAATACCCAGCGCCGCGCCGAGCGGGCTGTCGCGGAGCACCGGAAGTGCCTGCGGCAGTGCGGGCAGGAGGTCGAGGAGCACGCCGGCTGGGACGTGCCGGAGCTTGCGCTGGCTATCGAGAACCGGCCGATCCACGTTCAGCGCTGCATGGAACGGCTCCTTACGGCCGGCAAGGAGGTGATTTCAGCCCTCTGGCCGGGTTGTGGGGCCCCGGAGGGCCGCGTGGCGCTGTGGCTGGAGAATGCGGTGGCCCGGCTCGAGGTTTGGAAGGCGTCGGCGGCCCACTCCGGGGTGCAGATGGCCCTTCGGTTTGTCACCTCGTGGTACCCCGGCGTCAACTTGGACCGGCTGGTCACAATGCGCGAGGTCCCCGAGGCGGAGCGAGCCGCCCGCAAAGGCGCCCTGGTCCGCCGAGCCTATGAGTTGGCGTCCTACGTCGACCCGGACGAGCTCCTGCTGGTGCTAGGTGAGGACGGCGAGCCGATCGCCGAGGACTCCTTCGGTAATCCTCAAGGACCCGAGGATGACGATGTCGCCGACGAGAGCACCGCCTCCAGCACTGGCAGCGACACCGAGGCCGCGGAGGCCATGGAGGAAGAGCCGGCCGGTGATGCACCGGCAGCCTGAACGGCCCTGCGCACTTTGTATCTTTTTCTTTTTGCTGGAAAACTTATTAAGACGCATCTCCACCCACTAGGGGTGTATTGTAAAGAATCTTCGGCCTGTGGCCTTTTGTTTATGAATATGCTTGAAGTCTAAAATGTTTGCGTGCTGGCTCCTCCCCTGCCCTTTACCTTTTGACTCATATTCTACACAAGGGTTCCTTCCGGCTTCCACCCCGCCTGTCAGCCAGCCGGGAGCCAGACTGGGACAGGGACGGGGCATCATCCTTGGGGAAAACGAGCAGGCCTTAGAGTCGTCCGGCTAGGGTTGGGGCGAGCCGGCAGAGGCTGGTTTCTAGAGGTAACACGGTCCGGTTGGACCTATCCGGCTGCTACTCTTCAGGTGGTGTTCGCTTGGTAAGTTCTTTCCTACCCCATGGTTCCGCCAGCCGGACAGCCGGGGGCCGGTCTGTGGCTGGGTAGGGGGGTAGGGAAGGGTTGCTTGCCCACGCTACTTGTCCGCCTCGGAGAAGAGCCGGCGAGCCCCCGGGCCAGGGAGCCGGACCCGGGTGCCTTGCTTAAAAATGACAAGCCTTTGATGGGATTGAAAAGGGGCGTGCCCCAAGGACAGCTTGTGTTGGCCGGCGGTCCGCTGGATTCGCCTGAGCACTAGGTCCCCCTCGCGGAAGGAGAGGGTCCGGATCCGCTTGCTGTGGTAGTGCCGGAGCTTCTGCTGGTAGATGGCCGTCCGGCTCAGGTCCAGCTCGTGTGCTTCTTCGAGTAGGTCGACACCGTCTTCTCTTGCCTCCTTTGCGTCTTTCTCCGTATACAGGTTGACCCGAGGTGAGTCAAACTCAATGTCAGTGGGGATGATCGCCTCGGATCCGTATATGAGAAAGAAGGGGGTGTAGCCAGTTGAACGGTTGGGCGTGGTTCTGAGGCTCCAGAGGACAGCCGGCAGCTCATCGATCCAGCAGCCGGCCGACCGCACGAGGGGCGCCACGAGCCGAGGCTTGAGGCCGGCTAGGATCAGGCCGTTGGCCCTCTCCGCCTGGCCGTTTGACTGTGGGTGGGCCACCGACGCGATGTCAAGCCGGATGCCCTCCTGGGAGCAAAAACGCGCCATTGCGCCTTTGGCAAAATTTGTGCCGTTGTCGGTGATGATGCTGTGGGGAACGCCGTAGCGGACCGTGATATCCTTGATGAACCGGATGGCTGTGGGGCCGTCCAGTTTCTTGATGGGTCTGGCTTCGATCCATTTGGTGAACCAATCGACAGCCACCAGCAGATGCGTCATGCCGCCCCGTGCGGTCTTGAAGGGCCCTACCATGTCCAGCCCCCAGACGGCAAAGGGCCATGAGAGTGGGATGGTCTGGAGGGTTGTTGCCGGCAAGTGACTCTGTGTGCTGAAGCGCTGGCATCCCTCGCACTTATCGACCAGCCGCTTGGCCTCTTCCAAGGCTGTCGGGCAGTAGAAGCCGTGGCGGAATGCCTTGGCCACCAGGGTTCTGGAGGCGGCGTGATGCCCGCACTCGTCCTGGTGGATGTCGAGGAGGATTTCTTGCCCCTTCTCCGGCTCGACGCAACGTTGAAACACGCCGGTGGTGCTGCGATGAACTAGCTCGCGGTTGATGATGCTGTAGGCCGGGGCCCGACGCTGGATTTGTCTTGCCGCGGCCTCGTCAGGGGGGAGCTCGCCGCGCAAGAGGAAAGCCAGAATGGGCTGGGCCCACGAGGGGGCCGAGACGGGAGCCGGCTCGAGCTCGAGTGGAGCGCCGGGGGCAGCCGGAGCCGCTCGGTCCGGCCCGTCAGTCCCCGGGACTGGCTCGCCAGTCCCCGAGACTGGGGCAGTGGGGGGTGCGGCGATCACCATCAGGACGGCTGTGGAGCTGGAGCCAGCCGCCGCGGGGGCGCCGGATGCTGGAGCCGATGGAGTCGGTATCGCCGCCGGAGCTGACGGTGCTGGCGGAGCAGCCGGAGCTGGTGGTGCCGGCGGAGCTGCCGGAGCCGGCGAAGAGCTGGTGACGTCAGCCGGCACGAAGATAGACTCCGATTCGGGGGAAGGCTTGATCGAAGGCTTGAGCAGCCGTTCGAGGGAGACGCCGGCTGGGATGGCCTGCCGGGTGGAGCCGATTTTTGCCAACATATCGGCCGCCTCGTTGTCCGCCCGGGGGGCGTGGTGGAACTCGCAACCCTCGAAGGAGCCGGTGAGCTGCTGGACGAGGAAGCGATAGCTGGCCATGTTGGCGTCCCTGGCGTCCCATTCGCTAGAGACCTGCTGCACCACGAGGTCGGAGTCGCCAAAATAGAGGATGCGCCGGATCCCGATCTCCTTGGCGAGACGGAGGCTGTGGACGAGTGCCTCGTACTCGGCCACGTTGTTGGAGGCAGCGAAGAGGATCTGCAGCGCGTACTTGAGCTGGTCCCCCTTTGGGGACGACAAGACGATGCCGGCCCCCAGGCCGGTTCGCATCTTCGAGCCGTCGAAGTGCATGCGCCAATGCGTGGAGTTTGGGGGAGGCGGCACGAACTGGGTCTCGGCCCAGTCAACGAGAAAATCCACCATCGTCTGTGACTTGATGGCGGTGCGCGGCTCGTACCGAATCTCGTGGTCGGCGAGAGCAATGGCCCATTTGGCGATCTGGCCGGTGGCATCCCGGCCGCCCATGATCTCGCCGAGCGGGGCCGTGCTCACCACGGTGATGGTGTGCTCCTGGAAGTACTGCTTGACCTTCTTGGCGGCGAAGTATATGCCGTAGCACATCTTCTGGTAGTAGGGGTAGTTCTGCTTGGAGGCGGAGAGGACCTCGCTGAGGTAGTAGATGGGGCGCTGGACCGGCAGCGCTTTGCCCTCCTCTGGCCGCTCCACCACCAACACGACGCTGATCACGCGAATGGTGGCCGCGATGTGCGCGAGCATCGGCTCTTTCTCAGCCGGCGCGGCTAAGATGGGCGCGCGGGTGAGGACTCGTTTGAGGTCGCGGAACGCCTCGTCCGCCTGGTCGGTCCACTCAAACTTGGCCGGCCTCCTGGTGGAGTCGGGGCCCGGCTCGACAAGCGTCGTCTTCCTCATGAGCTGGTAGAGGGGCAGGGCCTTCTCCCCCAGCCGGCTGACGAACCGGCTGAGCGAGGCAAGGCAGCCGGTGAATTTCTGGACGTCGCGGAGCCGGATCGGCTTGGGCATGCGCTCGATGGCCCTGATCTTCTCTGGGTTAGCTTCGATGCCGCGGGCGGACACGAAGAAACCCAGGAGCTGGCCGGCCGGCACGCCGAAGATGCATTTCTCTGGGTTCAGCTTGATCTTGTACTCGCGCAAGTTAGCGAAGGTCTCCCGGAGATCGTCGAGGAGGCTGAAATGCTTCTTGGTCTTGACGACGATGTCGTCCACATAGACGTGGACGTTCCTGCCGATCTGGGGCAGGAGACACTTCTGCATGCAGCGCTGGAAGGTAGCGCCCGCGTTCTTCAGGCCGAAGGACATGGTGATGTAGCAGTAGGCCCCGAAAGGGGTGATGAAGGAGGTCTTTAGCCGGTCGGCTGGATCCAGCTTGATCTGGTGGTAGCCGGAATAGGCGTCTAGGAAGGACAGCAAGTCGCAGCCGGCCGTGGAGTCGATGACTTGATCGATCCGGGGCAGGGCGAACGGGTCCTTGGGATAGGCCTTGTTCAGGCTGGTGTAGTCGATACACATGCGCCAGGTCTTGTTTTTCTTCAGCACCAAGACTGGGTTGGCCAGCCAGTCCGGGTGGAACACTTCCATGATGAAGCCGGCTGCGAGCAGCCGGGCGATCTCCTCTCCTATAGTACGCCGCTTCTCCTCGGAGAAACGGCGTAGGGGTTGCTTGACCGGCTTCGCATCCGGCCGGACATGAAGTTTGTGCTCGGCGAACTTCCTCGGAACACCCGGCATGTCTTTGGGAGACCATGCAAAGATGTCCCGATTCTCACGGAGGAAGTCGACGAGCTCGCTTTCCTATTTGCTGCCGAGGTTGGCGCCGATGGTGACGCACTGCTTGGGGTTAGCCGGGTCGAGCGGCACTTGCTTGGTGTCGTTGGACGGTTGGAACGACGCCTCGCTGGACGGCTGGGACGGAGGAGCCGGCACGGCTGGCTGATTGGAGGCGTGAGCCATCAGCCGGTCGAGCTGCCGCCTCTCCTCTGCTATCTCCAGGGCCTCGGCTAGCCGGCTGCCATCGCGCGCGCACTCGATCGACATCTTGTAGTCGCCGGCGACGGTGATGATGCCCTTGAGGCCCGGCATCTTGAGCTTGAGGTAGGCATAGTGGGGGATTGCCATGAACTTGACGAGGGCCGGCCGGCCCAGCAGCGCGTGGTAGGGACTGTCAAGGTCCACTACCTCGAACCAGACCGGCTCACGACCGAAGTGGCGCTGATCGCCGAAGAGGACGTCGAGCTCAATCTTGCCGATGGGGGTGCAGGACTTTCCCGGCACGATGCCGTGGAAGACCGTCCGGCTCGCCCGCAGGTCTTTCTCCACGAGCCCCAGTTTGAGCATTGTGTCGCGATAGAGGATGTTGATGCTGCTGCCCCCGTCGATCAACACCCGCGAGAAACGGCAGGTGCGCCTCTCGGAGACGATGGTGGGATCAAGAACGAGGGTGTAGCTGCCCGGGTTTGGCATCACGGCCGGGTCGTCCGCCCGGCTCCAGGTGACCGGCTTCTCGGACCAATGCATGAACTGGGGGACCATGGGGACGATGGCGTTCACCTCGTGCCGGCGCTGCCGCACGCTGTGCTTGTCGGTTGATTCGCTGGTGAAGACGACGTAGGACCCGTCCTGGTTAGGGAACTGGTCATGGAGGCGGCCGTCGTTGGCAGCCGGGACCGGAGCAGGCGGCTGGGCCGGAGCCGGTGCCGGCACGCGGGGAGCCGGAGTCGGAGGAGCCGGAAGGCCCTCGCCTCGGGCTAGCCGCTGGGAGAAGCTGCACTGCCGGAGCGTATGGGTGGCCGGCTTGGCCCCAGAGTGGTGCTTGCAGGGTAGGTCGAGCATCTTCTCGAAGGTGAGCTTGGGCTGCCAGGCGGCCTTGCCGGTTCGCTGACGCTGGCTGGAGCCCTGGGCAGCCGGCTGCTCCTCTTCGATGGTGGCGACCTGCCGGCTCCCGTAGCGGGGATCCGGCTGGTCGGATTTGCGCTTGTTGTTCGGCTGCTGCCGGTTGTCGGCAGCCGCTCGTGGCGCGGCAGGCGGTGGAGCTGGCTTGGCTGGCGTGGTGACCTTCATCCGCATTGCGGAGTCGGCCGTGGCGTATTTCTCTGCCTTGGCCATCAGATCCGCCAGGGTCACCGACTCGGAGCACATGAGCTTGTGCTTGAGGGGGGTGCCGTCGCGGCATCCCTCGATAAAGTACTGGATGGCTTGTACCTCATGTACCCCTTCGCAGGAGTTGCGGAGCTCGGTCCAGCGTGTGAGGTAGCCGCGGAGGGGCTCCTCCGGCCCCTGGACGCACATGGCCAGCTCGCGGGGCCGGCCGGGCCGCTTGTAGGTGCCGGTGAAGTTGCGGACGAACGCTTCCTCAAAGTCCGTCCAGGTGTTGACGCTGCCGGCCGACAGGCTGTTAAGCCAGGTTCGGGCCGAGCCGGTCAACATGAGGGGAGCGTAGCGTACGGCTACGCGCTTGTTTCCCCTGGCGATGCCGACTGCAGTGGTGTAGTCGATCAGCCAGTCCTCCGGCTTGGCGGTGCCGTTGTACTTCGGGGTGTCGCAAGGGAGATGGAAGCCGGCCAGGAACAGCTCGTTGCGGATCCGGGGGCCGAAACACGTCGGGCCGATTGAGCCCTCCTCCTCGAGGAGGGCCGACTGTGCTAGCCGGTCGATGCGGGTTCGGGCGTCGTTCTCGCTCCGCGGGACGCGCGGGCCGAGCCGAGCGGCGAGCTCGGGGCGGACAGTCGAGGCAGGCGAGCGGGCACGTTCCCGCCGCGGGGGCGGGGTATGGTCCCGGCTGCGCCGGCTGCTGCCAGCCGGAGCATCATTGCGCCGACTGCTGACGGCCGGCTGCTCGTCTCGCAGCCGGGTGCGTCCGTTGTGAGACCCAGCGCCCCGCCGGCCAGAGCCGCGAGGGGAAGAGGCTTGCTGGACCGGCTGGCGCTGGCCAGCCGTAGGCGGAGCATCCCCCGCGGGGACGGGAATTTCGGAGCTGGCGTTGATGCCGTCGAGCCGGGCCTGCTGGGCATTGGCGGTGGCGATGAGGTCTTGGATGTGTCGGTCCTGCTGCTCTTGCTCTTCGCCCTCCAGACCGGCGAGGTCGGCGTAGGCTATGTGGGCGGCCCTCAGGTTGGCGGCCGGCGTGTCGTAGGTGGGAAGCCTGCCTCCGAGGATCTCAGCGACCACGCGGCCGCGGTTGCGGACATCACCGCGCCGGCTGGGCTCATTGCCGGTGGGGGGGTGAGGCCATAGGCGGAGTTATACTCGCGCTGCGCGGACTCCATCCGGCGCTTGGTGGTGGCGAGCACGGTCGCCTCATCAAACAGCAGCCGGCGAGCGGCCTCCAGCTCGGCCGTAGCTGTGGCCGGGTTCGTCGTAGGCGTGACGGGGGTGCTGAGGCCCTGAAGCACGGAGCCGAAAGGGTCGGAGATGCCGGCGCGAGCGGCTGCGGCGGCCGCGTCCGCCTCCGCCCTGGGACGGCCGGAGGTCGTGGAGGAGCCGGTGGCCATTACCCCCGCGCGGACGCGGGAGTCGCCGGCCTCACCCGAGGCGAGTGCGCCCACAAACGAGGGCGGGCCGTGGCAGTCGAGTACCTGGCTAGGGTATTCATCGGCAGCTGGCTCATCGGCGAGGCTCAGCCTGCCGACGCGCTCGGTGAGCGCGGCGACGTCGAGGAAGGGGTCGCCGCCGCACCCCTCGTCGGGGAGGCCGACAGCGCTGCCCGCAGGGCTGGCGAGAATGGGGTCCCGCCCCGCGGGAGCAAGCCCCACGAGCGTCCAGTTCCGCCCGGACGCGGGGCGGCCGGGGGAGGTGGCGAAGGGTCCCGCCCGGAGCGTGACTCCGGCCGGCGCCGCGGACTGCCCCACGGTGGGGGCCAACTGTCGTGGTTTTCTCACGGCAGATGCCATGAGGTGGCTTATCGAGAGTGGTTGGGGCCGAAGGACGCCGACGGGCTCCGGGAGCGGGATTAGGCACAAGCGGTGAGGGACACACGATTTACCCAGGTTCGGGGCCCTCTGTTGGAGGTAATACCCCTAGTCCTGCTTGTCTGGTTGGATGATGGGTGATGTTACAATGGTGCTCCTTGAGCTGGGGTCTAGAGGAGGAAGAAGGAGCGGCCGACTCCTCTTCCCTTGCTACATGAGAGTGAGAGTGTGAGACGGGAGGAATCCCTTAATGCTCCCCTGCCCGATGCATGGGGGCTTCGGGGGGTTTTATAGGCCAACCCCCCGGCTTACAGTATTCCTAAGGTACAAAACTCTACGCTTGGAGGCCCAACACGAGTCTATAAGAATAAAGTTGTGTAGTAGACATCAATAGGCAATACAAAGATCAGATAAAAAATGCCATGAGAAAGTGGCTGCTCAAGCAAAGAGAACAACCCCTACCCGAGAGTGAAGTGCATTCCTGATGAGTGATATTTTTACACTCATCTAACCCGAGTTTAAACCGAGATATTTCATTAAAACCGAGATGTTCACTCTGATATTGCTACTAATGACTAATTAATGCAAAGGATTCCAAATATCTGATCTTTATTTTGTTTCCACATGAAATGGGCTATTTATGGACGAAATCAAGCCAATACTTGGAAAGGAGTAAAGTGGAGATAGAGAAGATCAAGTGGGAGGCGCAACAGAGGAACCAGGATCAAATACGACCTTCCATATTGATGGGTTCACCTACTAGTGGTAGGGGCATGGACTAGACATCCAGGGCCCACCTAGGGCCCCACAGAGTCATTAAAGTCTCAGTACTACATATGCATTTGGATGCATACACCGGACCCACTCGGACACATGGAGTCACTCGGACATCTTCCAGTCAGATGACCAGGCACCAGCACTCGGGCACAGAAGGGACATGGTCGGTGTGGGAGCTACAACGGCCGAGGAACTTAACACCATACTTGAAGTGCAGTCATGACCAACGTTACCAGTAACGACCGTAGTTAGGACTGCAGTTTCCAGTAACACATGAAGTTACTCGCATTGATTGCCCTTGTAATGACACACGACGGGTCCTGACACACTCTATATAAGCCACCCCGAGCTCCTGAACGAGGGTTCAGCACTCTCTGTAATCAAACACCCCCAGAGAAAACACAAAGCCTTCGGGCACGAGACGTAGGGTCTTTACCTCTCTGAGAGGGGCCCAAACTCGCTACATCAGAGTGAGACACCTGTGCCGTAGCTAGGCTCCGCCCTCATTCGTACCTCTAGTATTATTATCACGATCATTCCCACAACAGTTGGCGCCCACCATGGGGCAGAGCGTCTAGCGATTTTCGATGACGCAGGTGGAGATTTACCAGTCATCATTATGACTCTCGGCGAAGAGATCTTGTTCGGCTCCATCAGCTTCATCACTGACGACTCGGCGTGGCTGCAGGAAGCCCCGCTGGACACGGATGCGCTGCCCTCCTGCGGCGTGATGCATTTCCGTGCATCTGAAAGCACAAATTCTCCCTAGGTGGTTTTGGTAATTAATAACAACATATATTTGATTGGACTAATGTTTCCACCATGTGTATCTCAGGACAAAGTTCAATGATGGGATGACTAAAAGATTGTGTGGAGAACCTCCCCAAGGAAAGGAAAGAATAGGATTGGCCATGCTTCAAGAATGAGGACTCTACATTTTACATTTTGTGACAAATCACTTTGAGTCCATAGGAAAGCCAATACTATTAAAATGGGATGAGGTAAATATGATGATCTAGTTGCTCAAGTGCTTAGAGATTAGCCACCAAAAATACCCACCCACTTTCCTGCACAAATCCTCTATCCAAAGCCAAAAGTCAAAATTCGGTGACACCAACTTTCCTATTCGGATCCACAAAGTTTTAACCTAGACAGAACCCTAGGCAAACCCTAGCATCTCGGTACTTCCAACATTCCATTCGGTACAACCGAAAACAGTGACCAACTTTCTGTTAACCAATTTCTTAAAATCGGAACTTCCGAGTTTTAAGAGTCGGTGACACCGAGATTTGGTAACTGCCTAGGACACTGATACGTCTCCAACGTATCGATAATTTATGAAGTATTCATGTCATATTTGCCTATGTTTTTACTATGGTTTTATGATTTATTGGGACTAACCTATTAATGGTTGCAAAAGTGCACACGTTCTTGTTTCACACTTTGATGTGCAGGAATTAATTGAAAATTGTCGAAAAAACGCAAAAGGAGCCTTGTTGGAGGAGGACTCTGACTTTCCTGAAATCTGTCCATGAACAGTTTTTAGAGATCGTTAGTTTAACCCCCGAAGACGGTGTCAAATGGAAAAAAGCTAAAACTAGGATAGTGTGGGGAATTTTATGGCATTGATTTTGGACTCCAAATTCGTCCAAAACAGAGTTCGGATGCGATTTGTAGACCCGTTTTACTGGAGGAAAATATCTGCTTACGGGATTACGAGAATTGATGACGTGATTGAGTCCAACTCTTACCATATCTGATGTATTCGGCCAAGCCACGACTTTGGGGACTCATGAGGGCTGTGAGGAGTCCCTAGGAAGGTTCTAGAGGTACCCAAGAGCCATTGGATCAAGGGTCCATCCATCTGAGGGCCATAGAGCACCACAGAGGCACATATAAGGAGAAAAACCCTAATTTCGGGAGAGCCACCAAGAGCCACGAATTTGCCTCTCCCTTGGCAGCCGCCAAGAAGGGGAGAGGCTCCTCCATTGCAGCACCAAGACCAAGGAAGAAGGGAGGGCAAGGGGCCGCCGCCCGTCGCCGGTGTCGTGTCCGCCATCGCCTCCATCTCTTTGGGGCTGCACCTCTCCATCAACAACTCTCTCTTTCTAACCATGATAATGTGTGAGTAATCCACCTTGGGGCTGAGGGTTTGTACCGGTAGCTATGTGTTTAATCTCTCTCTCTCTCGTGTTCTTGAGATGGCATGATCTTGATGTATCACGAGCTTTGTTAATATAGTTGGATCATATGGTGTTTTCCCCTCTCTATCTTGTTGTGATGAATTGAGTTTTTCCTTTGAGATTTTGTTATTATCGGATTGAATACTTTTATGGATTTGAGAGCACTTGATGTATGTCTTGCATGCGGATACCCGTAGTGACATTGGGGTATTCAAGTGATGCACTTGATATATGTTATGGCGTCAACTTGCGGATTCCGGTGACCTTGGGGATCTACGCATAGGGGTTGATTGCACGTTTTCATGCCTTGTTCTCCGATAGAAATCTTGGGGCACTCTTTGAAGTTCTTTGTGTTGGATTGAGTATTATGAATCTGAAATTGTTTGATGCGCAGCGTATAATTAACTAATGGATACTTGAGGTGACATTGGAGTATCTAGGTGACATTAGAGTTCGTTGATGCGTATCATATGGTGTTATTCTAGTACGAACTCTTAGATAGATCGATCGGAAAGGATAACTTGGTGTTATTTTAGTACGAACTCTTGGATAGATCGATCGGAAAGGATAACTTTAAGGTGATTTCGTACCCTACAAACAATTTCTTCTTATGTTCTCCGCTAGATAAGAACTTTGGAGTGATTCTTCGTTGCACATTGAGGGATGATTATGTGATCCAATTATATTAGCATTGTTGAGAGATTGCACTAGCGAAAGTACGGACCCTAGGCCTTGTTTTCAAGCATTGCAATACCGTTTGTGCTTACTTTTGTTACTTGCTACCTTGCTGTTTTTATATTTACAGATTACAAAAACCTATATCTACCATCCATATTGCACTTGTATCACCATCTCTTCGCCGAACTAGTGCACCTATACAATTTGCCATTGTATTGGGTGTGTTGGGGACACAAGAGATTTCTTGTATTTGATTGCAGGGTTGTTTGAAAGAGAGCATCTTCATCCTACACCTCCCACGGATTAATAAACCTTAGGTAATCCACTTGAGGGAAAATTGCTACTGTCCTACAAAACTCTGCGCTTGGAGGCCCAACAACGTCTATAAGAATAAAGTTGCGTAGTAGACATCAAGCTCTTTTCTGGCGCCGTTGCCGGGGAGGTGAGTGCTTGAAGGTATATCTTTAGATCTTGCAATTAAATCTTTTAGTTTCTTGTTTTTCACTAGTTTGGTTTTATAAAAGAAAACTACAAAAAAATAGAGTTTAGGTTGCATCATTTGTATCGTCTTTATAATGTCTTTCGTGAAAATAAGGATTCAAAAAATTGTGCTCAATTGGTAGAGGAAGAAATTATGAAAATACTTAATGAGAATTACTTGAATGATGAGCATGATTGCAATGTTGCTAGTATGAATTCTGTGAATATCCATGATGCTAATGATATGCAAAGCCACAAGCTTGGGGATGCTATGTTTGATGAAGATGATATTTTTAGTCCCCCAAGTTTTGATGAGCAAATTTATTATGATGATGGCATGCCTCCTATCTATGATGATTATGATGATGACATGTATGCTATAAAGAGTGATGGTAACCATGAAACTTGTCATCATGATTTTAATATTCAAAGTGGTTATGTCAATCAAGTACCTCGCGATAGTTATTTTGTTGAGTTTGTGATGACCCACAAGTATAGGGGATCAATCATAGTCCTTTTGATAAGTAAGAGTGTCGAACCCAACGACGAGCAGAAGGAAATGACAAGCGGTTTTCAGCAAGGTAATTTCTGCAAGCACTGAAATTGTAGGTAACAGATAGTTTGGTAGCAAGATAATTGGTAACAAGCAAGTAATGGTAACGGTAAACTAGGTGCAGCAAGGTAGCCCAATCCTTTTGAGGCAAAGGACAGGCCAGAACAATCACTAGTAATAGGAAAAGTGTTCTTGAGGGTACACGGGAATTTCGTCTAGTCACTTTTATCATGTTGGTTTGATCCGTGTTTGCTACTTTGATAATTTGATATGTGGGTGGACCGGTGCTAAGGTGATGTTCTTACTTGAACTAACAACCCACTTACGATTAACCCCCTCGCAAGCATCCGCAACTACGAGAAAAGTATTAAGACAAAGTCTAACCATCGCATTAAACATGTGGATCCAAATTAGCCCCTTACGAAGTAGCGCATAAACTAGGGTTTAAGCTTCTGTCACTCTAGCAACCCATCATCTAAGAACTACTCCACAATGCATTCCCTTAGGCCCATGAATGGTGAAGTGTCATGTAGTTGACGTTCACATGACAACACTAAGGGAATCACAACCTACATATCATCAAAATATCGAACACATATCAAATTCACATGATTACTCACAACATGACTTCTCCCGTGACCTCAAGAACAAAGGTAACTACTCACAAATAATAATCATGCTCAAGATCAGAGGAGTATTGAATGGCATAATGGATCTGAACATATGATCTTCCACCAAATAAACCATATAGTAATCAACTACGCAAGGTAATCAACACTACTAGTCACCCACAGGAACCAATCTGAGGTTCCGGTACAAAGATTGAACACAAGAGATGAACTAGGGTTTGAGAGGAGATGGTGCTGTTGAAGATGTTGATGAAGATTGGCCTCCCAAAGATGAGAGGGGTGTTGGTGATGACGATAGCTTCGATTTCCCCCTCCGGGAGGGAAGTTCCCCCGGCGGAATCACTCCGCCGGAGGGCAAAAGTGCTCTTGCTCAAGTTCCGCCTCAAGGCGGCGGCGCTTCGTCCCGAAAGTCCTCCTCTGATTTTTTCTAGGTCAAGAGTGACCTTATACCAGAAGATGGGCACCGGAGGTGGGCCGAGGTGGCCACAACCCATCAGGGCACGCCCTGGTGGGTTGTGCCCACCTGGGAGGCCCCCTCCGGTAGTTTTCTACTCCAGTATTTTTTATTAAATGCAAAAATATTCTCCATAAAATTTCAGCTTCATTGGAGTTGTGCAGAATAGGTATCTCTGACGTGCTTTTCTTAGGTCCAGAATTCCAGCTGCCGGTATTCTCCCTCTTTGTGTAAACCTTGCATATTATGAGAGAAAAGGCATTAGAATCACTCCCCAAGGCATTATTATCCAAGAAAACAAAGTAAATAACAGTAGGAAATCATGATGCAAAATGGACGTATCAACTCCCCCAAGCTTAGACCTCGCTTGTCCTCAAGCGAAAGCCGATATTGAAAAGCATGTCCACATGGTTTGAGAGAGAGGTGTCGATAAAAACAAAATACGGACATAGAAGCATCATGCTTATTAACATAGCAGCAACCAACTCTAACATAAAAATTATTTCAATACATTTTTATCATATAGCTTCTTATGAACAAGTAACAATTCATCACAAGAGAGAAGTATGAAGCATAAACCTTATTGGGAACCAACAAACTATGTTCTTAGTCAACTTTGCAACTACAATTCATCATATTTTCAGGAAGGGTCTCATGTCGGAGCCTTTTGGCAAGTCCACATACTCAACCATCATTTAGTCTTCTATGATTGCTAACGCTCACGGCATACCCACGAACAAAAAGTTTCAACCGGACACGTAGGAAGATAGGGGCTTATAGTTTCGCCTCCCAACTTGCTCACCTCAAGGGTGATGTCAACAATAATAACTCATGCCCACCCATATCCAACTGGATATATGTGCCTAGATCTTTCCTCACCACATGATGCTTGCAAAAGAAAAAGTAAAAAGGAATAGGGAAGAATGCTTTGACTCTTGCATAAAAGTAAGTGCATAAAAGTAAAAGATAGGCCCTTCGCAGAGGGAAGCAGAGGTTGTCATGCGCTTATTGGTTTATATGCCCAATCCCTTAATGTAAAAGAACGTCACGCTATATTGCCCCCTATGATAGCAACCTTTATTATGCAGTCCGTCGCTTTTATTACTTTTCCATCATAAGTTCGTATAGCGTTCAATTTTCTCCTACACTAATTGATCAAAACACTTTTAGAAGCAATTTTTATTGCCTTGTTGCACCGATGACAACTTACTTGAAGGATCTTTCTCGATCCATAGGTAGGTATGGTGGACACTCAAAGAAAGGATTTGGGTTTGGGTTTTTGGATGCACAAGTAGTATCTCTACTTCGTGCGGATTTTTTTGGCTAGCAAAGATATTGAGCAAGCACCACATGTTAAAGGATCTATGACAATATAACTTCTGTGTGGATATGAACAAACATAAATCATTACGTTGTCTTCCTTGTCTAACGTCAACAATTTTGGCATATAATATTTGATGGGGGCTCACAATCATAAAAGATGTCCAAGATAGTGTATTTGCATGTGAATCTTCTCTTCCTTTATTAATTCTTTCATGAATTGCATCATTGACCAATGCTATGTTTGTCCTCCAATAAATTTTACTACTTATACTTTTCTTTATGTGATGTCATTACTCACCATAGGATTAGCCTATGATTCTTTTCATTTGTTTTTCTTTTCTTTATTTTAATTGCAACAGGAAAGTAGAGAGGCAAAAGCTCAAACTAAACTTTATTATATAACTCTTGCTCGATTACAAAGATAGATAGGCCATGAAACTAATGCACGAAAATAGATCATGCTAAACTTTTATTCAACTAAAGCAAAGGGAAACTAAAGATCGAACTAAAATAGATAAAGGTGAATAAAAGTGGTGATGATACGATACCGGGGCACCTCCCCCAAGCTTGGTTCAAGCCAAGGGGAGTGCCCATACCCGTGTGCTCAAGTTTCCTTTGGCGGTGGTGATGAAGAAGGTGGAGGTGTTGAGGAAGACTTCTTTTTCAACTTATATTTAAGCATAAAGTTTTCCTCCCTCAGATCATCATTCTCCAATTCAAGCTTTAATATCCTTTGGCATAAGGCCTCCTTGCTTTACTGCAGGAAACGAGACGGGATGAATTGGACCTTAGGTTTGTATCTTCTAGGGAGGCTTGACTTCTTGAATTCCACATGCATGTGTCCGGATTGAGGCAATGGATCATCCTCTTCCTCAGAGCTGTCATCTTTTATTTCCTGCATGGTAACATCTTCTTCCTCCTTCGAGGTCCATAGATAGGGGTAGATTTCCCTAAACATAGGGATCAACATGGCTCTCCCCCTCTGAATCTTGAGATGACATATTCTCAGATCTGCCAGGGA
The DNA here is from genome assembly GCA_039707655.1 of Elymus sibiricus. Lineage (NCBI taxonomy): Eukaryota > Viridiplantae > Streptophyta > Magnoliopsida > Poales > Poaceae > Elymus > Elymus sibiricus. The sequence continues at coordinate 367,275,895 of CM077673.1, read as the reverse complement.
AACGACACGAAACAAGAACAGAGGATTTTTCTGTGATGCGGTCGTCAAAACAGTCGAGGGTATATATAGAGAATTTTTATTCTTGGGAAACAAGTATATGGAAGGAAAACGGAGTCGGGAAGGCATCCGAGGTGGGCACAACCCACCAGGGCGCGCCCAGGGGTGCCTGGCGCGCCCTGGTATATCGTGCTCACCTCGATCACCTTCCGGTTTATTTCTTTATTTCCAAAATTCTAAAATATTCCAAAACCGACAAAAAATATTTTTGCGGATTTTTCGGAGTCCGTTTACTTACCGTATCACGTACCTCCTATTTTTAAGAGTTCTGGAGTGTTCCGGAATGTTTCTTTTATGTGTTCCTCCGGTGTCATGGTTTGGATAACATTGCTTTCAACGTTAATAGGCGTACCTGAGATATAATGCTTAATTCTTTGTCCATTGACCACCTTAGGGTTAGTACCTTCGGCGTTATTAATCTTGATAGCTCCAGAACGATAAACCTCTTCGATAATATATGGTCCTTCCCATTTTGAGAGAAGCTTTCCTGCAAAAAAATCTTAAACGAGAGTTGAACAAAAGAACATAATCTCCTATTTTGAATTCCCGCTTTTGGATTCTTTTGTCATGCCATCTTTTTACTTTTTCTTTGAATAGCCTAGCATTTTCATATGCTTGGGTTCTCCATTCATCTAGTGAGCTAATATCAAATAGCCTCTTCTCACCGGCAAGTTTGAAATCATAGTTGAGTTCTTTAATTGCCCAAAATGCTTTGTGTTCTAATTCTAGAGGCAAATGACAAGCTTTCCCATATACCATTTTATATGGAGACATACCCATAGAATTTTTATAAGCTGTTCTATAGGCCCAAAGTGCATCATCTAATTTCTTAGACCAATTCTTACGAGACCTATTAACAGTTTTTTGTAATATTAATTTTATTTCTCTATTGCTAAGTTCAACTTGACCACTAGATTGAGGATGATAGGGTGATGCAATTCTATGGTTAACATCATATTTAGCAAGCATCTTACGGAAAGCACCATGGATAGTGTGAACCACCATCGGTCATTAAGTATCTAGCGACTCCAAACCTCGGGAAGATAACCTCTTTAAGCATTTTAATGGAGGTGTGGTGATTAGCACTACTAGTTGGAATAGCTTCTACCCACTTAGTGACATAATCAACCGCAACCAAAATATGAGTGTACCCGTTGGAGGAAGGAAAAGGCCCCATATAATCAAAACTCCAAACGTCAAATGGTTCAACAACAAGTGAATAATTCATAGGCATTTCCTGACGCTTACCGATATTACCAGTTCTTTGACATTCATCACAAGATAAGACAAACTTACGGGCATCCTTAAAGAGAGTAGGCCAATAAAACCCAGATTGTAATACCTTATGAGCAGTTCTATCTCCCGCATGATGTCCTCCATAAGCTTCGGAATGACATTTCCGTAGGATTTGTTCCTATTCATGCTCAGGTACACAACGTCTAATAATACCATCTACTCCTTCTTTTAAAGGTGTGGGTCATCCCAAAAGTAATGCCTCAAGTCATAGAAAAAAATTCTCTTTTGTTGGTAAGTAAAGCTAGGTGGTATATATTTAGCGACAATGCAGTTAGCATAATCAACATACCAAGGTCTTTTTTGTGAAACATTATTGCAGCTAACTGTTCGTCAGGGAAACTATCATCAATAGGCAGTGGGTCATCAAGAATATTTTCTAACCTAGACAAGTTATCAGCTACGGGGTTCTCAACTCCCTTCCTATCAATGATGTGTAAATCAAATTCTTGAAGCAAGAGAACCCACCTAATGAGTCTAGGTTTAGCATCTTTCTTTTCCATAAGGTATTTAATAGCAGCATGATCGGTGTGAACAATAACTTTGGAGTCAACAATATAAGATCTAAATTTATCACAAGCAAATACAACTGCTAAAAATTCTTTTTCAGTAGTAGCATAGTTTCGTTGGGCACTGTCTAGAGTTTTACTAGCATAATGGATAACATTCAATTTCTTATCAACTCTTTGTCCTAGGACAGCACCAACAACATAGTCACTAGCATCACACATAATTTCAAAAGGCAAGTTCCAATCAGGTGGTTGAACGATAGGTGCAGAGGTTAAGGCTGTCTTGAGTGTTTCAAAGGCTTCCACACAATCATCATCAAAAACAAAAGGAATATCCTTTTGCAAAAGATTAGTAAGAGGCCTAGAAATTTTAGAGAGGTCTTTAATGAACCTCCTATAAAACCCAGCATGACCAAGGAAACTTCGAATACCTTTAATATCTTTAGGACATGGCATTTTCTCAATTGCATCAACTTTAGCTTTATCCACCTCAATACCTCGTTCAGATATTTTATGCCCCAAGACAACGCCTTCATTAACCATAAAGTGGCACTTCTCCCAATTCAAAACGAGATTAGTTTGTTCGCATCTCTGCAAAAGTCGATCAAGGTTGCTTAAGCAATCATCAAAAGAAGTTCCGTAAACGGAAAAATCATCCATGAAGACCTCCACAATCTTTTCACAAAAATCAGAGAATATAGCAGTCATACATCTTTGAAAGGTAGCAGGTGCATTGCAAAAACCAAAAGACATACGTCTATAAGCATAGGTTCCAAAAGGGCAAGTAAAGGTAGTTTTCTCTTGATCGGATTGTGACACAGGTGTTTGAGAGAAACCAGAATATCCATCTAGGAAGCAAAAGTGTGTGTGCTTAGATAGTCTTTCTAGCATTTGATCAATGAATGGTAGAGGGTAATGATCTTTCCTAGTAGCTTTATTTAATTTTCTAAAATCAATTACCATTCTATAGCCAGTGACAATTCTTTGTGGAATGAGTTCATTCTTATCATTGGGAACAACGGTAATACCTCCTTTTCTTAGGGACACAATGAACGGGACTTACCCAACTACTATCAGCTATGGGATAGATTATACCTGCTTCCAGAAGCTTTAATATTTCAGTTCTTACCACTTCTTTCATCTTTGGATTCAATCACAGTTGGTGATCAACGACGGGTTTAGCATCAGGTTCCATATTGATCTTGTGTTGACATAGAGTGGGACTAATGCCCTTAAGATCATCAAGAGTATATCCAATAGCAGCCCGGTGCTTCCTTAGAACTTTCAATAATCTTTCTTCTTCATGTTCTGAAAGGTTAGCACTAATAATAACAGGATATATCTTTTTCTCATCAAGATAAGCATACTTCAAAGTGTCAGGCAATTGTTTCAATTCAAACACAGGATCACCTTTAGGTGGAGGAGGACCTCCAAGAGTTTCAATAGGCAAATTGTGTTTCAAGAGAGGTTGTTGTTCGAAGAAAATTTGATCTATTTCATTTCTTTCACGCAGGTGCATATCATTTTCATGGTCAAGCAAATATTGTTCTAATGGATCAGTAGGAGGCACAACAATAGAAGCAATACCAATTATTTCATCCTTACTAGATAGCGCTTTATCACGAGGTTGTCTACTAAACTTGGAAAAATTAAACTCATGAGACACATTACCGAAACTGACACCGACAGTTCGTTTTTCACAATCTATCTTAGCATTGACGGTGCTCAAGAAAGGTCTACCAAAGATAATGGGACAAAAGTCATCTTGTGGGGAACCAAGGACTAACGATCCCAAGTGGTGTAATAGTGTCTCTATTAGCAAGTTTAATAGTAACATCAATGTCTTCCATTTCAACAGGTGCTATTTCATCCATAATTTATTGGTACAGAGTAAAAGGGATAACACTCACACTAGCACCTAAATCACATAAACCATGATAGCAATGATCTCCTATTTTAACTGAGACAACAGGCAAGCCTACTCTGGGTCTATGTTTATCTTTTTCATCAGGTTTGGCAATTCTAGTAGCTTCATCACAAAAGTAGATAACATGCCCATCAATATTTTCTACCAAGAGATCTTTAACCATAGCAACACTAGGTTCTACTTTAATTTGCTCAGAGGGTTTAGGTGCTCTTATATTACTCTTACGAACCACAATTGATACCTTAGCATGTTCCTTTATCCTAACAGGGAAAGGTGGTTTTTAATATAAGCGGTAGGCACAACTGGATCAACATTGTAAAAGATGGTTTCTTCTTTAGCTATGACCAGTTCTTTAATTTGTTCTTTAATATGGGGATGATATTTAAACCACTTCTCCTTAGGGAGATCAACGTGAGTAGCAAATGCTTCGCAGAAAGAGGCTACTATCTCATAGTCAAGTCCATATTTAGTACTAAACTTGTGAAAAGTATCGGTATTCATAAAAGATTTAACACAATCAAATTCAAGCTTTATACCTGACTCATTACCTTCGTCGAGTTCCCAATCTTCAGAGTTGCGTTTAATTCTTTCTAAGAGATCCCACTTGAATTCAATAGTCTTCGTCATATAAGAACCAGCACAAGAAGTATCGAGCATGGATTGATCATTATGAGAAAGCCGAGCATAAAAATTCCGGATGTTAACTTCCCTCGGAATGTCATGATTGGGGCATGAATATAACATTGACTTAAGCCTCCCCCAAGCTAGAGCGATACTTTCTCCTTCACGAGGCCAAAAATTATATATATAATTCCGATCACGATGAACTAGATGCATGGGATAAAACTTTTGGTGAAATTCCAATTGCAAACGATTCTAGTTCCATGATTCAAGATCATCACATAGCCTATACCATGTCAATGATTTTCCCTCCAAAGATAAAGGGAAAACCTTCTTCTTAACTTCATCTCCGGGTAAACCTGCAAGCTTAAATAATCCACAAATATCGTTCACATATAAAAGATGCATATCAGGATTTTCATTTCCATCTCCTGCATAAGGTTTAGCAAGCAGTTGTTCTAGCATACCCAAAGGAATTTCATAAGTAACATTTTTAGAAGGTGCTGTAAGTTGAGGGGCAACTAATTGTGGTTCGGGTCGAGGTGAAGATACCCCGACAAACCCTCAAAGGATTGTTTTCCAAAGTAGCAAGTAGCAATAAATTTCAGCACGTAGTATAAGTTTTTCCTTACCGATTTCCACTTACCAAGAGCGCTTCACTCCCCGGCAAGGGCGCCAGAAAAGAGTCTTGATGACCCACAAGTATAGGGGATCAATCGTAGTCCTTTCGATAAGTAAGAGTGTCGAACCCAACGAGGAGCAGAAGGAAATGACAAGCGGTTTTCAGCAAGGTAATTTCTGCAAGCACTGAAATTGTAGGTAACAGATAGTTTGGTAGAACGATAATTGGTAACAAGCAAGTAACGGTAACGGTAAACAAGGTGCAGCAAGGTAGCCCAATCCTTTTGAGGCAAAGTGTTCTTGAGGGTACACGGGAATTTTGTCTAGTCACTTTTATCATGTTGGTTTGATCCGTGTTTGCTACTTTGATAATTTGATATGTGGATGGACCGGTGCTAAGGTGCTGTTCTTACTTGAACTAACAACCCACTTATGATTAACCCCCTCGCAAGCATCCGCAACTACGAGAAAAGTATTAAGACAAAGTCTAACCATAGCATTAAACATGTGGATCCAAATCAGCCCCTTACGAAGTAGCGCATAAACTAGGATTTAAGCTTATGTCACTCTAGCAACCCATCATCTAATAACTACACCACAATGCATTCCCTTAGGCCCATGAATGGTGAAGTGTCATGTAGTCGACGTTCACATGACACCACTAAGGGAATCACAACATACATATCATCAAAATATTGAACACATATTAAATTCACATGATTACTCGTAGCATCATGCTTATTAACATAGCAGCAACCAACTCTAACATAAAATTTAATTCAATACATTTTTATCATATAGCTTCTTATGAACAAGTAATAATTCATCACAAGAGAGAAGTATGAAGCATAAACCTTATTGGGAACCAACAAACTATGTTCTTAGTCAACTTTGCAACTACAATTCATCATATTTTCAGGAAGGGTCTCATGTCGGAGCCTTTTGGCAAGTCCACATACTCAACCATCATTTAGTCTTCTATGATTGCTAATGCTCACGGCATACCCATGAACAAAAAGTTTCAACCGGACATGTAGGAAGATAGGGGCTTATAGTTTCGCCTCCCAACTTACTCACCTCAAGGGTGATGCAACAATAATAACTCATGCCCACCCATATCCAACTGGATATATGTGCCTAGATCTTTCCTCACCACATGATGCTTGCAAAATAAAAAGTAAAAAGTAATAGGGAAGAATGCTTTGACTCTTGCATAAAAGTAGGTGCATAAAAGTAAAAGATAGACCCTTCACAGAGGGAAGCAGAGGTTGTCATGCGCTTATTGGTTTATATGCCCAATCCCTTAATGTAAAAGAACGTCACGCTATATTGCCCCCTATGATAGCAACCTTTATTATGCAGTCCATCGCTTTTATTACTTTGCCACCATAAGTTCGTATAGCGCTCAATTTTCTCTTACACTAATTGATCAAAACACTTTTAGAAGCAATTTTTATTGCCTTGTTGCACCGATGACAACTTACTTGAAGGATCTTTCTCGATCCATAGGTACGTATGGTGGACACTCAAAGAAAGGATTTGGGTTTGGGTTTTTGGATGCACAAGTAGTATCTCTACTTGGTGAGGAATTTTTTGGCTAGCAAAGATATTGAGCAAGCACCACATGTTAACGGATCTATGACAATATAACTTCTGTGTGGATATGAACAAACATAAATCATTACGTTGTCTTCGTTGTCCAACGTCAACAATTTTGGCATATAATATTTGATGGGGGCTCACAATCATAAAAGATGTCCAAGATAGTGTATTTGCATGTGAATCTTCTCTTCCTTTATTAATTCTTTCATGAATTGCATCATTGACCAATGCTATGTTTGTCCTCCAATAAATTTTACTACTTATACTTTTCTTTATGTGATGTCATTACTCACCATAGGATTAGCCTATGATTCTTTTCATTTGTTTTTCTTTTCTTTATTTTAATTGCAACAAGAAAGTAGAGAGACAAAAGCTCAAACTAAACTTTATTATATAACTCTCGCTCGATTACAAAGATAGATAGGCCACGAAACTAATGCACGAAAATAGAACATGCTAAACTTTTATTCAACTAAAGCAAAGGGAAACTAAAGATCGAACTAAAATACATAAAGGTGAATTATTTAGAACTCACCCGGACTGACGATGTTTTCAGCAGAATTACCGTGGTGTTGTTTTTGTGTGCAGAAAATGAAAGTTCTCGGAATCGCCCGAAACTTTTTGGTGATTTTTTCTGGACCAAATAAGCAATATTGGAGCGAAGAACCACCGGAGAAGAGCCACGAGGTGGGCACAACCCACCAGGGTGCGCCAGAGGGCCTAGGCGCGCCCTGGTGTATCTTGCCCTCCTCGTGGCCCATCTTGGCGTGAAACCGACGCCCAAAAATCCTATAAATATAGAAACCATCAGAAATAACCCTAGACTCTTTGCTCCACCACCGCAACTCTCTGTATCGACGAAAAAACAATCTGGAGGCGTTCCAGTACCCTGTCAGAGAGGGTAGATCATCTCCGGTGGCCATCTTCATCATCCCGGCGGAGGCCATGACAAGGAGGGAGTAGTCCACCCTCGGGGCTGAGGGTATGTACCAGTAGCTATGTGTTCAATCTCTCTCTCTCTCTCTCTCTCTCTCGTGTTCTTGAGATGTCACGATCTTGATGTATCACGGGCTTTGTTAATATAGTCGGATCATATGATGTTATTCCCTTGCTATCTTGTTGTGATGAATTGAATCTTTCCCTTTGAGATATCGTTATGTTGGATTGAATATTGGATTTGAGAACACTTGATATATGTCTTGCATGTGGATACCCGTGGTGACAATGGGGTGTTCTATTGATTCACTTGATATATGTTTTAGTACTCAACTTGCGGATTCCCGTGGTGACATTCGGGTAATCTATGCATAGGGGTTGATGCACGTTCTTGTCCTACGTTCTCCGATAGAAATCTTGGGGTACTCTTTATGGTTCTTTGTGTTGGATTGAGTATTATGAATCTGAAATTGTTTGATGCGTATCGTATAATTAACTCATGGATACTTGTGGTGACATTGGAGTATCTAGGTGACATTAGAGTTGGTTGATGCTATCAGATTTCGGGCTCCACAAAACCCTTAAGATTCGAACACAGGGGCGTGTGCGAAGGTCCCCAGCGGCTTCGCCCAACCTAGCTCGCTACTCGATGAACACAGCAACAAACTCGCACGATGACGAGGAAGAAGATGAACACGTCAGTTTACCCAGGTTCGGGCCGCTGTGAAGCGTAATACCCTACTCCTGCTTTGGTGGATTGCCTCTCGAGGAGGTGGGGTGGATGAACGAGTACAGTGTTTCTGGGCCTCCTGAGGGCTCCCCAGTGGTGTTCGAGGCCCTCTGTGGCTCGGTGGTGGATGAGTGGTCGAATCGACCCCCCCTCTACGGTGCAGCCTACCCTCTATATATAGCGGTGGCTCGGGTCCTCTTCCCTTATCGCAATGGCGGGAAGGGATCCCACAACGGCCAATTTTGAAGGGGGACAGAAGTACGTGCCCGCCCTGCCCAAAGGCGGTCTTCGCCTGCAAAGTAGCTGTCGACGGCGCAGGGATGGGCTCAGCGATGACATCCTCCCTGCGGGGCTAGTGGTTGTGGTCTTGTTGCACCGGAATGGAAACATTTTGGGGTGCTTTGGGAACCCGCGTACGTCTCTGATCCCTTTGCACCAAAGGGGAAACTGCGCCGCCTGGCGCGCTGGCGCCCGCCTGTCCTTCCTTGCGTCACCCTTGACTCCCGAGGCCGGGCCTTGCTTAGAGATCTCCGCCGCTCCGGAGGGGGTCTGAGGAGGCTCATCCCTTGCTGGTCTTGACGTTGCTCCTCCTCGCGAGCCTAGGGCCCTCGCGAGGGCCTTGCCATGAGTGGGGCCACGCCCGGCCGTGCTTGGTTGATGAAGTGGGCCATGCCCTGGGCCGCAGGCAGACAGGTCTGGGTACCCCTGTTCCCAGAACGCCGAATGGTGTTATTCTAGTACGAACTCTTAGATAGATCGATTGGAAAGGATAACTTGATGTTATCTTAGTACGAACTCTTGGATAGATCGATCGGAAAGAATAACTTTAAGGTGGTTTCGTACCCTACAAACAATTTCTTCTTATGTTCTCCGCTAGATAAGATCTTTCGAGTGATTCTTAGTTGCACGTTGAGGGATGGTTATGTGATCCAATTATATTAGCATTGTTGAGAGATTGCACTAGCGAAAATACGGACCCTAGGCCTTGTTTTCAAGCATTGCAATACCGTTTGTGCTTACTTTTGTTACTTGCTACCTTGCTGTTTTTATATTTTCAGATTACAAAAACCTATATCCACCATCCATATTGCAGTTGTATCACCATCTCTTCGCTGAACTAGTGCACCTATACAATTTGCCATTGTATTGGGTGTGTTGGGGACACAAGAGATTTCTTGTATTTGATCCCAGGGTTGTTTGAGAGAGACCATCTTCATCCTACACCTCCCACGGATTGATAAACCTTAGGTCATCCACTTGAGGGAAAATTGCTACTGTCCTACAAAACTCTGCGCTTGGAGGCCCTACAAAGTCTACAGGAATAAAGTTGCGTAGAAGACATCAAGCTCTTTTCTGGCGCCGTTGCCGGGGAGGTGAGTGCTTGAAGGTATATCTTTAGATCTTGCAATTTAATCTTTTAGTTTCTTGTTTTTCACTAGTTTGGTTTTATCAAATAAAACTACAAAAAAATGGAGTTTAGGTTGCATCAATTGTCTCGTCTTTATAAAGTCTTTCGTGAAAATGATGGTTCAGAAAATTGTGCTCAATTGGTAGAGGAAGAATTTATGAAAATACTTAATGAGAATTCCTTCAATGATGAGCATAATAGAAATATTGCTAGTATGAATTCTCTGAATATCCATGAAGCTAATGATATGCAAAGCCACAAGCTTGGGGATGCTATGTTTGATGAAGATGATATTTTTAGTCCCCCAAGTTTCGATGAGCAAATATATTATGATGATGGCATGCCTCCTATCTATGATGATTATGATGATGACATGTATGCTATAAAGAGTGATAGTGACCATGAAACTTGTCATCATGATTTTAATTTTCATTTGGATTATGCCAATCATGTATCTCATGATAGTTATTTTGTTGAGTTTGCTCCCACTACGATGAATGAGAAGAATATGCTTATGTGGAGAGTAATAAATTTTCTACGCTTGTAGATCATGAAAAGCATGCTTTATGTGATAGTTATATTGTGAAATTCCTTCATGATGCTTCTGAAATTTACCCTCAGGGAGGAACATATGCTTTTAGGAATTGCAATAATATCAAGTTTCCTCTCTATGTGTTCAAAGCTTTGAAGTTATGCTTGTTTTGCCTTCCTATGCCAGTTGATTCTTGCTCCCATAAATTGTTTGCTCACAAAATCCCTATGAATAGGAAGTGGGTTAGACTTAAATGTGCTTGTCATGAGATTCATGATGCTCTCGTGCATGTTTCAATTACTATTCCTATGTGAGCATCATTGAAATCATCATGCCTAGCTAAAAGGCTTTAAAGAAAAGCGCTTGTTGAGAGACAACCCAACACTTTTACTTTCTATTTTTGTGTGTTCACATGATTAATCTACTGTAGTAATCATGTTTTGTGTCTTTTATTTCAATAAAGTGCCAAGTAAAGCCTTTGGGATGACTCACAAGATGAGTAGAATTGATGCTGAACCAAAACAGAAACTTTTGACTCCTGTACAGGAATTTTCACTTTTTACTGGAGAGTGATAATGATCTGAAATTTTTACACAGTCTTCATATACAAATTATTCAGGTTTTCCTAATTTTTCAGAATTTTTAGAGACACGGAGTATGGCTATACTACACATCTTCACAGACTGTTCTTTTTCTCACAGATTCTGTTTTGCATGCATAGTTTGCTTGTTTTAGTGTTTCCATAGCTTATATTTAGTGGTATAAATCATGGGAATGGTATAATATAGTAGGTATCATGTGGTAAAAATTATGAATCTTGTCTTTACAGTACCCAAGTGAATGATATATCTTTATTATACTAACCCATCTCATGAAGTTCCGTTAAGTTTTGTGTGATTGAAGTTTTCAAGTTTTGGATGAGACACCGATATGAGGAGAATAAGGAGTGACAATAACCTAAGCTTGGGGATGCCCAAGGCACCACCATGGTAATATTCAAGGAAGAGTCAAGCATCTAAGCTTGGGATGCCCCGGAAGGCATCCCCTCTTTCGTCTCCAACATTGTCGGTATATCTTACTTAGAGCTATATTTTTATTCATCACATAATATGTGCTTTGCTTGGATCATCATTATATTTTGTTATTTTCTGTTAGGTGTTATTTAATCTTTTTTTTCAATAAAAAGTTCCAAGAATTTCCTTAGGATGCTTGCATTGCATGTTTGATGTGTGTTGTGTAACAACAGAAACTTTCTCTGTAGTGTTTGAATTTTCACATTTTACTGGAACGTGGAAAGTTTTTGAAATTTTTACACAGTATTGTCATATAAATTCTTTACCATGTCCTAAATTTTCATAATTTTTCGAGTTACATAATTATGCTGGTTTAATAGATTGCTACAGACTGTTCTCCTTGGACAAATTGCTGTCATAGTTTTGTTATGTACTTATCCTATAGTTTCCATAGCCTATATTGGTAGATATAAATTGTGGAAATGACAGTATACAGTAGATGATGTTTGAAATTATTATGCAACTTGTCTTGGCAGTACATAAAGAGTTGATTTATTATTATGTGCACTAACCTATCTCACGATTTCTTTTTCAAGTTTTGTGTGGATGAAGTTTTTGAGAATAGGTGAAACCGGGATATGAGAGGATTGAAAGAGATACAAAAGCTAAAGCTTGGGGATGCCCAAGGCACCCCAAGTAAATATTTCAAGAAGTCTCAAGCATCTAAGCTTGGGGATGCTACGCATCCCACCTCTCTTCGTCAACTATCGGTTAACCTATGTTGAGCTTAAATTTTTATTCGTTCACATGACATGTGCTATCCTTGGAGTGCTATTTTTATTTAGTTTGCTGTTTGAATAAAATGCTTAGATCTGAAAATCTTTATTGAGAGAGAGTTCTCACATATCTACTTGATTGTTTACCTACTCATTGATCTTCACTTATATCTTTTGAGAGTAGTTTGATGTTTACTCTTGTGCTTCACTTATATCCTATGAGTAAATTGTGAATGAATGAAATATCATAAATCTGAAATTATCAATGTGCTATATTCTTAGTAACAAGTTCACATTTGGTTTAGAAAGTAAAATCTATTAAAGTTTAACAATCACATTATTGGTCATACAAGCAATTCGTGAATGATTAGTATAAGGAAGAGAACTTTCACATACAAATATATTATCTTGGACATCTTCTATGATTGTGAATACCCATTAATTATTTTCAAACTTGAGCAAATTAGTTGAAGTTGGACAAGGAAGACAACGTAATGAGTTATGGTTGTGTATATTTGCATAGAAGTTATATTGTTATGGATCCTCCAACATGTGGTGCTTGTTTAGAACCTTTTGCTAGCCAACACTTCGTACTAAGTAGAGATACTACTTGTGCATCCAAATCCTTGAGCCAAGTTTTTTCCATAAGAGTCCACCATACCTACCTATATATGGTATTTCACTGCCATTCCAAGTATATTTGCACGTGCCACCTCTAAACATTCAAATAAACATCTGTTTTGTGTGCCTGGACCGGTAAACGAAACTCCATCTGTCAGTATCTTCCATGTTAAGCGGGTTATTCTCATGATGAGTGTTTATTCACTCGTCCTTGCACGAGAGGGGCGGTAATAGGGATTCCTAGTCCCGAAAACAAAAAAAATGCAAATAATTAAACAAAACTCCCCCAGGAATGTTGTTGGTATGGACGGTACCCGTGGATTCGGCTAGCTGTGGAGTGTGTTTGTTGGTGGAGGGGGAGTAAACCTTTACTTTTACCGCTTGGGAACCGCCGCTAATGTGTTTAGCATGGAAGATATTGATAACTCTTGGTCGTAACGTTGACAGGAAGGGTGCACCTCCCAAAACTATATTCATCTCTGTTTTTAAACAATGAGCTCTGGCACCTTTGCAAATCCCTGCTTCCCTCTGCAAAGGGACAATCTATTTACTTTCATGTTATTTACTATTCATGTTGAGTCAACTTCTTATTCCAACCTCAGTCTATTAGTTGGCAAGCATCATGTGGTGGGGAAAGATCCAAACATATATATCCAGTCAAATATATTTGATCATGATTTATTATTGTTGACAATTATCTCTATGATAAATGAGTTGGGAGGCGAAACATTAAGCCCCTATCTTTCTCTGTGTTCGATGGATGCCATTTGTTCTAAAAATATGCTTTGAGCACTAGCAATCATAAAATACTATATGATGATTGAGTATGTGGAGCTCTTACTTAGACCTTGTTGAGAATAAGTTGAATTGCAATTGTTTGGTGACTAAGAACATAGGTTGTTAAGTTTCAAGAGAATTCATTATTTGAACCATGACATGTGAATTGATTGCTCTATCAAGATGATTTTTAATGAGAAAAAGTTGCTGGTTATGATGCTAGAAAATTGACTGAAATTATCAATGATCAAACTTATATATTATGCTAGCATTCACACTTCATAAATTTGTTCTTTTATCATTTACCTACTCGAGGACGAGTAGGAATTAAGCTTGGGGATGCTGATACGTCTCCAACGTATCGATAATTCATGAAGTATTCATGCCATATTCACCTATGTTTACGATACTTTTGTATGGTTTTGATGCACTTTATATGATTTATTTAGAACTAACCCGGACTGACGCTGTTTTCAGCAGAATTACCGTGGTGTTGTTTTTGTGCAGAAAATGAAAGTTCTCGGAATCGCCCGAAACTTTTTGGTGATTTTTTCTTGACCAAATAAGCAATATTGGAGCGAAGAACCACCGGAGAAGATCCACGAGGTGGGCACAACCCACCAGGGCGCGCCAGAGGGCCCAGGCGCGCCCTGGTGTATCGTGCCCTCCTCGTGGCCCATCTTGGCGTGAAACCGATGCCCAAAAATCCTATAGATATAGAAACCATCAGAAATAACCCTAGACTCTCCGCTCTGCCGCTGCAACTCTCTGTATCGACAAAAAACCAATCTGGAGGCGTTCAAGTTCCCTGCCGGAGAGGGTAGATCATCTCCGGTGGCCATCTTCATCATCCCGGCGGAGGCCATGACGAGGAGGGAGTAGTCCACCCTCGGGGCTGAGGGTATGTACCAGTAGCTATGTGTTCAATCTCTCTCTCTCTCTCTCGTGTTCTTGAGATGTCACGATCTTGATGTATCACGGGCTTTGTTAATATAGTCGGATCATATGTTGTTATTCCCTTGCTATCTTGTTGTGATGAATTGAATCTTTCCCTTTGAGATATCGTTATGTTGGATTGAATATTGGATTTGAGAACACTTGATATATGTCTTGCATGTGGATACCCGTGGTGACAATGGGGTGTTCTATTGATTCACTTGATATATGTTTTAGTACTCAACTTGCGGATTCCCGCGGTGACATTGGGGTAATCTATGCATAGGGGTTGATGCACGTTCTTGTCCTACGTTCTCCGATAGAAATCTTGGGGTACTCTTTGAGGTTCTTTATGTTGGATTGAGTATTATGAATCTGAAATTATTTGATGCGTATCGTATAATTAACTCATGGATACTTGTGGTGACATTGGAGTATGTAGGTGACATTAGAGTTGGTTGATGCGTATCATATGGTGTTATTCTAGTACGAACTTTTAGATAGATCGATCAGAAAGGATAACTTGATGTTATCTTACTACGAACTCTTGGACATATCGATCGGAAAGAATAACTTTAAGGTGGTTTCGTACCCTACAAACAATTTCTTCTTATGTTCTCCGCTAGAGAAGATCTTTGGAGTGATTCTTCGTTGCACGTTGAGGGATGGTTATGTGATCCAATTATATTAGCATTGTTGAGAGATTGCGCTGGCGAAAGTACGGACCCTAGGCCTTGTTTTCAAGCATTGCAATACCGTTTGTGCTCACTTTTGTTACTTGCTACCTTGCTGTTTTTATATTTTCAGATTACAAAAACCTATGTCTACCATCCATATTGCACTTGTATCACCATCTCTTCGCCGAACTAGTGCACCTATACAATTTGCCATTGTATTGGGTGTGTTGGGGACACAAGAGATTTCTTGTATTTGATCGCAGGGTTCTTTGAGAGAGACCATCTTCATCCTACACCTCCCACGGATTGATAAACCTTAGGTCATCCACTTGAGGGAAAATTGCTACTGTCCTACAAAACTCTGCGCTTGGAGGCCCAACAAAGTCTACAAGAATAAAGTTGCGTAGTAGACATCAGTGATGATGATAGCTTCGATTTCCCCCTGCGGGAGGGAAGTTCCCCCGGCGGAATCACTTCGCCGGAGGGCAAAAGTGCTCCTGCCCAAGTTCTGCCTCGAGGCGGCGGCGCTTCATCCCGAAAGTCCTCCTCTGATTTTTTCCAGGTCAAGAGTGACCTTATACCAGAAGATGGGCACCGGAGGTGGGCCGAGGTGGCCACAACCCATCAGGTTGTGCTCAGAGGGGCATGGCGCGCCCCGATGGGTTGTGCCCACCTGGGAGGCCCCCTCCGGTAGTTTTCCGCTCCAGTATTTTTTATTAAATGCAAAAATATTCTCCGTAAAATTTCAGCTTCAGTGGAGTTGTGCAGAATAGGTATCTCTGACGTGCTTTTCTTAGGTCCAGCATTCCAGCTGCCGATATTCTCCCTCTTTGTGTAAACCTTGCATATTATGAGAGAAAAGGCATTAGAATCACTCACCAAGGCATTATTATCCAACAAACCAAAGTAGATAACAGTAGGAAATCATGATGCAAAATGGACGTATCAGTTTGCTCCCACTATTATGAATGAGAAGAAGTTTGCTTATGTGGAGAGTGATGAGTTTTCTATGCTTGCAGATCATGAAAAGAATGTTGTATGTGATAGTTATATTGTTGAATTCCTTCATGATGCTACTGAAATTTATTATGAGGGAGGAACTTATGCTTGTAGGAATTGCAATAATATCAAGTTTCCTCTCTATGTGTTCACAATCTTGAAGTTATGCTTGTTTTGCCTTCCTATGCTAGTGGATTCTTGCTCCCATAAATTGTTCTCTCACAAAATCCCTATGCATAGGAAGTGGGTTAGACTTAAATGTGCTTGTCATGAGATTCATGATGCCCTCTTGCATGTTTCAATTACTATTCCTATGTGAGCATCATTGAAATCATCATGCCTAGATAAAAGGCTTTAAAGAAAAGCGCTTGTTGGGAGACAACCGAACACTTTTATTTTCTTTTTTTTAGTGTTCACATGATTAATATACTGTAGTAATCATGTTTTGTGTCTTTTATTTCAATAAAGTGCCAACTAAAGCCTTTGGGATGACTCACAAGATGAGTAGAATTGATGCTGAACCAAAACAGAAACTTGTGACTCAGGTACAGGAATTTTAATTTTTGACTGGAGAGTGATAATGATCTGAATTTTTTCCACAGTGTTTATAGACAAATTATTCAGGTTTTGTTAAATTTTCAGAATTTTTATAAACAGGGAAGTATGGCTATACTACAGATCTTCACAGACTGTTCTGTTTTTGACCGATTCTGTTTTAAATGCATAGTTTGCTTGTTTTAGTGTTCCCATAGCTTATATTCAGTGATATAAATTATGTGAATGGTAGAATACAGTAGGTATTATGTGAGAACATTATGAATCTTGTCTTGACAGTAACTAAGGGAATGATCTTTATTCATTATACTAACCCATCTTACGAAGTTCCGTTAAGTTTTGTGTGATTGAAGTTTTCAAGTTTTGGGTGAGACACCGATATGAGGAGAATAAGGAGTGACAAGAACCTAAGCTTGGGGATTCCCAAGGCACCCCCACGGTAATATCCAAGTAATACTCAAACGTCTAAGCTTGGGGATGCCCCGGAAAGCATCCCCTCTTTCGTCTTCAACACTATCGCTATATCTTACTTAGAGCTATACTTTTATTCATCACATAATATGAGTTTTGCTTGGATCGTCATTATATTTTGTTATTTTATGTTAGGTGTTATTTATAATCTTGTTTTTCAATAAAAAGTTCCAAGAATTTCCTTAGGATGCTTGCATTGCATGTTTGATGAGTGCTGTGTAAAAACAGAAACTTTTGCTGTAGTGTTTGAATTTTCATATTTTACTGGAACGTGGAAAGTTTCTGAAATTATTACACAGTGTTATCATATAAATTCGTTAGCATGTCCTAATTTTTCACAATTTTTTGAGTTACAGAAGTACACTTTTTCATAAATTGCTACAGATTGTTCTGTTTGGACAGATTGCTGTCATAGTTTTGTTATCTACTTATCCTATAGTTTCCATAGCCTATATTGGTAGATATAAATTGTGGAAATGATAGTAAAAAGTAGATGATGTTTGGAAATTATTATGCAACTTGTCTTGGCAGTACATGAAGTGTTGATTTATTCTTATGCGTACTAACCTATCTCATGAGTTCTTTTTGAGTTTTGTGTGGGTGAAGTTTTTGAGACTTGGGTGAAACCGGGATATGAGAGGATTGAACGAGATACAAAAGCTCAAGCTTGGGGATGCCCAAGACACCCCAAGTAAATATCTCAAAAAGTCTCAAGCATCTAAGCTTGGGGATGCTACACATCCCATCTCTCTTCATCAAACAAATATCGGTTAGCCTACGTTGAGCCTAAATTTTTATTTGTCCACATGATATGTACTATTCTTGGAATGAATTTTTATTTAGTTTGTTGTTTGAATAAAATACTAAGATCTGAAGATCTTTATTGAGAGAGAGTCCTCACATAGCTACTTAATTGTTTGACTACTCATTGATCTTCACTTATATCTTTTGAGAGTAGTTTGATGTTTACTCTTTTGCTTCACTTATATCCTATGAGTAAATTGTTGAATGAATAGAATACCATGAAGTTGAAATTATATGTTCGTATCATGCCTACTAGTAGCAAGTTCACATTTCGTTTAGAAAGTAAAATCTATTAAAGTTTAACAATCACAATATTGGTCATACAAGCAATTCGTGAATGATTAGTATAAGGAAGAGAACTTTCACATACAAATATATTATCTTGGACATCTTCTATGATTGTGAATACCAATTAATTATTTTCAAACTTGAGAAAATTAGTTGAAGTTGGACAAGGAAGACAACGTAATGAGTTATGGTTGTGTATATTTGCATAGAAGTTATATTGTTATGAATCCTCCAACATGTGGTGCTTGTTTAGAACCTTTTGCTAGCCAACACTTCATACTAAGTAGAGATACTACTTGTGCATCCAAATCCTTGAGCCAAGTTTCTTCCATAAGAGTCCACCATACCTACCTATATATGGTATTTCACTGCCAATCCAAGTAAATTTGCATGTGCCACCTCTAAATATTCAAATAAACATCTGTTTTGTGTGCCTGGACCGCTCATGGAGCGATGGGGGGCGGTCAATATCTTCCATGTTAAGCGGGTTATTCTCATGATGAGTGTTTATTCACTCGTCCTTGCACGAGAGGGGCGGTAATAGGGACTCCCAGTCCCGAAAAAAAAATGCAAATAATTAAACAAAACTCCCCCGGGAATGTTGTTGGTATGGACGGCACCCGTGGATTCGGCTAGCCGTGGAGTGTGTTTGTTGGTGGAGGGGGAGTAAACCTTTACTTTTACCGCTTGGGAACCGCCGCTAATGTGTTTAGCATGGAAGATATTGATAACTCTTGGTCGTAACGTTGACAGGAAGGGTGCACCTCCCAAAACTATATTCATCTCTGTTTTTAAACAATGAGCTCTGGCACCTTTGCAAATCTCTGCTTCCCTCTGCAAAGGGACAATCTATTTACTTTCATGTTATTTACTATTCATGTTGAGTCAACTTCTTATTCCAACCTCAGTCTATTAGTTGGCAAGCATCATGTGGTGGGGAAAGATCCAAACATATATATCCAGTCAAATATATTTGATCATGATTTATTATTGTTGACAATTATCTCTATGATAAATTAGTTGGGAGGCGAAACATTAAGCCCCTATCTTTCTCTGTGTTCGATGGATGCCATTTGTTGTAAAAATATGCTTTGGGTACTAGCAATCATAGAAGACTATATGATGATTGAGTATGTGGAGATCTTACTTAGACTTTGTTGAGAATAAGTTGAATTGTAATTGTTTGGTGACTAAGAACATAGGTTGTTAAGTTTCAAGAGAATTCTTGTTTGAACCATAACATGTGAATTGGTTGCTACTTTATCATGATGAGTTTTATGAGAAAAAATTGTTGGTTATGATGCTAGAAAAATTGATTGGAATTATCATTGATCACACTTATATACTATGCTAGCATTCACACTTCATAACTTATTTAATTTATCATTTACCTACTCGAGGACGAGTAGGAATTAAGCTTGGGGATGCTGATACGTCTCCAACGTATCGATAATTTATGAAGTATTCAAGTCATATTTGCCTATGTTTTTTACTATGGTTTTATGATTTATTGGGACTAACCTATTAATGGTTGCAAAAGTGCACACGTTCTTGTTTCACACTTTGATGTGCAGGAATTAATTGAAAATTGTCGAAAAAACGCAAAAGGAGCCTTGTTGGAGGAGGACTCTGACTTTCCTGAAATCTGTCCACGAATAGTTTTTAGAGATCGTCAGTTTAACCCCCGAAGACGGCGTCAAATGGAAAAAAGCTAAAACTAGGAAAGTGTGGGGATTTTTATGGCATTGATTCTGGACTTCAAATTCGTCCAAAACGGAGTTCGGATGCGATCTGTAGACCCGTTTTACTGGAGGAAAATATCTAATTACGGGATTACGAGAATTGATGACGTGATTGAGTCCAACTCTTACCATATCTGATGTATTCGGCCAAGCCACGACTTTGGGGACTCATGAGGGCTGTGAGGAGTCCCTAGGAAGGTTCTAGAGGTACCCAAGAGCCATTGGATCAAGGGTCCATCCATCGGAGGGCCATAGAGCACCACACAGGCACATATAAGGAGAGAAAAACCCTAATTTAGGGAGAGCCACCAAGAGCCACGAATTTGCCTCTCCCTTGGCAGCCGCCAAGAAGGCGAGAGGCTCCTCGATTGCAGCACCAAGACCAAGGAAGAAGGGGGGCAAGGGGCCGCCGCCCGTCGCCACCGCCGCCGCCCGTCGCCGGCATCGTGGCCGCCATCGCCTCCATCTATTTGGGGCTGCACCTCTCCATCAACAACTCTCTCTTTCTCACCATGATAATGTGTGAGTAATCCACCTTGGGGATGAGGGTATGTACCGGTAGCTATGTGTTTAATCTCTCTCTCTAGTGTTCTTGAGATGGCACGATCTTGATGTATCACGGGCTTTGTTAATATAGTTGGATCATATGGTGTTTTCCCTCTCTATCTTGTTGTGATGAATTGAGTTTTCCCTTTGAGATTTTGTTATTATAGGATTGAATACTTTTATGGATTTGAGAGCACTTGATGTATGTCTTGCATGCGGATACCCGTAGTGACATTGGGGTATTCAAGTGATTCACTTGATATATGTTATGGCGTCAACTTGCGGATTCCGGTGACCTTGGGGATCTACGCATAGGGGTTGATTGCACGTTTTCATGCCTTGTTCTCCGATAAAAATCTTGGGGCACTCTTTGAGGTTCTTTGTGTTGGATTGTGTATTATGTATCTAAAATTGTTTGATGCGTATCGTATAATTAACTCATGGATACTTGTGGTGACATTGGAGTATCTATGTGACATTAGAGTTGGTTGATGCGTATCATATGGTGTTATTCTAGTATGAACTCTTAAATAGATCGATCAGAAAGGGTAATTTGGTGTTATTTTAGTTCGAACTCTTGGATAGATCGATCGGAAAGGATAACTTTAAGGTAGTTTCGTACCCTACAAACAATTTCTTCTTATGTTCTCCGCTAGATAAGAACTTTGGAGTGATTCTTCGTTGCACATTGAGGGATGGTTATGTGATCCAATTAAATTAGCATTGTTGAGAGATTGCACTAGCGAAAGTACGGACCCTAGGCCTTGTTTTCAAGCATTGCAATACCATTTGTGCTTACTTTTGTTACTTGCTACCTTGCTGTTTTTATATTTTCATATTACAAAAACCTATATCTACCATCCATATTGCACTTGTATCACCATCTCTGCGCCGAACTAGTGCACCTATACAATTTGCCATTGTATTGGGTGTGTTGGGGACACAAGAGATTTCTTGTATTTGATGGCAGGGTTGTTTGAGAGAGACCATCTTCATCCTACACCTCCCACGGATTGATAAACCTTTGGTCATCCACTTGAGGGAAAATTGCTACTGTCCTACAAAACTCTGTGTTTGGAGGCCCAACAAAGTCTACAAGAATAAAGTTGCATAGTAGACATCACACAGCCATAGCAGTACCATCGAGATTCCTATATCGATCTCACCGAAAACGCCAAAGTTACCACATTTTGCACTAGTCGGTGCAACCGAGTTTTCACTTCAGTTTCACCGAGTTGGGCAATAATGTTGTAACAGTTGGATTTTTGGAGAAGCCTATATATACCCCTACACCACCTCTCACTCACAAGAGAAGCACTCAAAACATACACCCACTTGCCATATCCAATTTTATGAGAGAGAACCACCTACCCTTGTGTTGAGGTCAAGATCATCCACTCCAACCATATGGATCTTGATTTCTAGCCTCCCCAAGTTGCTTTCCATCCAATCAATCTCTTCTACTCGTTCCAAATCTATGATAGTGATTGAGTGTTGAGGACACTATCTTTTGAAGCACAAGAGCAAGGAGTTCATCATACTACCACATCTATTACCTTTTGGAGGGTGGTGCCTCCTAGATTGGTTAGGTGTCACTTGGGAGCCTCCTTCTTCGTGATTGTGGAGTTGAACCAAGAAGTTTGTACGGGCAAGGGGATCGCCTACTTCGTGAAGATCTACCCATAGTGAGGCTAGTCCTTCGTGGACGGAAGCCGTGATGGAATAGACGAGGTTGCTACTTCGTGGACCCTGACGGGTGGAGCCCTCCGTGGACTCTCGCGACCGGTTCCTCATTGGGTTGAAGTCTCCATCAACATGGACGTACGATAGCACCACCTATCGAAACCACGGGAAAAATCTCCGTGACTCCAAATTGCGTTTGATCTTCATATCCCTACCTTTACTTTCATGTGCATGTCTTTACTTTCCGCTGCTATACTCTTAGACTTGTATGTGTAGGGTGTACTTGACTTGCTACAATTGCTAAAATCTGCTAACAACTAAAATTGGGAAAAGGTTAGATTTTTATTTGGTCAAGTAGTCTAATCACCCTCCCTCTAGACATACTTTGGATCCTACAAGTGGTATCGAAGCTTTGGTCTCCATTGCATTGGTCTCACAACCAAGGAGAGTATGGCGTCTAGTGAGGGAAATTATCATCGTAGAGGTCCATATTTTGATGGTACAAACTTTGCTAGATGGAAGCATAAGATGAAAATGCATATTCTTGGTCATAACCCAGCCATATGGGTTGTTGTTCGTGTTGGCTTGCAAGGTGAATTCTTTAGTGATGGAAAGGAACCGGATCGTGAAGCGACCGTGGAAGAATTGAAGATATTGCAATACAATGCTCAAGCATGTGACATTCTATTCAACTGCCTATGCCCCGAAGAATTCAACAAGATTAGCCGTCTTGAGAATGCAAAGGAAATTTGGGATACTTTGGTTGATATGCACGAAGGTACCGAATCTGTCAGGGAATCTAAGTTGGATGTGCTACCAAGTCAACTTGACAAGTTCAAGATGAAGGATGGTGAAGGAGTCGCCGAAATGTACTCTAGGCTTGCTCTCATCACCAATGAATTGCCGGCTTAGGAAGGGAAGAAATGACTGACAAATTCATCATCAAGAAGATACTTAGAGCCTTGCATGGAAAGTATGACACCGTGTGCACATTGATCCAAATGATGCCAAACTACAAAGATCTCAAGCCTGCGGAAGTCATTGGAAGGATTGTTGCCCATGAGATGTCACTCAAAGACAAGGAAGAGCTTCACACCAAGTCAAGCAGTGCATACAAAGCTTCAAGTGACACTCGCGCTACATCAAGTGACAACCTTGTAACCAATGAAGAGATAAGCCTCATGGTCAAGAAATTCAACAAGTTCTACAAGAGTAGAGGCAAAGAGAGAAACTCCAATTCAAGATATGAAGAGATGCGTTCATCTGGTCGTGACCGGAATTGTTACAATTGTGGAAGGCCCGGACACTACTCCAATGAGTGCACAGCCCCACACAAAAGAAGAGAAGAGTCACATAGAATAAAGAGCTCAAGAGATGAGTCACCTCGAAGAGAGAGAAGGAGTAGAGATGATCGTTATGAACGAAGACCCTCAAGGAGAAGTAAAGACTTTTACAAGTACACCAAGAGCTGCACAAGAAGAAGACATCAAGCTCATATTGGTGAATGGGTTTCCGGCTCCGAATCCAACAACCACTCCGAGAGAAGCTATCACTCCGACTCCGACTATAGTCAAGATGAAGGTGTTGCCATACTTGCACTCGTTTCCTCCAACTCCTATGACATATTTGATTCACCAAATGAAGGGGGTGGAAGTTGCTTCATGGCTAAAGGCCCCAAGGTATCACACCCCGAGTACATTGACTTTAATAGTGACGAGGATGACTTACTTGGAGATGATGACTTGCTATTTGACAAAAATAGTGATATTAATCAAAATGAACTAGATAATAATCATGGTAGTCAAGATAAGTCGTGTGATGATGATAAGAAGGAAATAGAGCGACTAACTAAAGAATTAAACACTCTTAAGTTAGCCAATGAATCTACTCTAGAAGATCATAGAAAGCTTGTAAGAACTCATGAGAAGCTACGCTTCGAGAAGCTCAATTTGGAGCAAGAACATGAGTTTCTTAAAGTTATCAATGACGATCTCCGAAAGAAGACTTCTTCTTATCTAGCCAAACTACTACTCTTGTCTACATTCATTCCTCAAGTTAAGACTAAGAAAACTAGTAACAAAGGCAAGAAAGGTTCTTCAACTAGTAGCAATAAAAATGATAAATCCAGTGATATTGCTTCTAGTAGTTCTATTGATTCCATTAATGATTCTCTTAGCCAAGTTGCACTTGAGCAAGAAAATGATCTATTGAAAGGGATTATAGAAAAAGGTATCTACAAAAGACTTGCCGGATGTAAGAAATTCGAGGAGACTGTACGCAAGCATGGAGGATACCGGAAGAACCAAGGCATTGGCTACTTCAACGCCAATGGAGATGAATGGGAAGAAGGTCAATACCCCAAGCCAAAGTTTGTTCCTCAAAGGGAGAAGTATGATCATACTATCCCCAAGGGAACAAAAGCTCAAGATGACCTTCCGCCACAATACCACAGGCTCAAGGACAAGGACAAGCTTCAAGAGGAGATTGACACATTTGAAGATGAGTCCCAAGCCATGGTCAAGTGGGTTCCCAAGGCTACTCCAAGTTCTACTTCAACTAGTGCTACTTCAACCCCAAGGATTCCATCAATTTGATGTGGGTCCCTAAGAAGAAGAACTAGAGAAGTTCTTGAGGGGTGACTCCGCCAATGAAATTCACTCACATTCATTATTGGCAAGGACTATTTGTAATCAACTCCAACTTTATGCAATAGTTAAAGGAGTCACACATTCCCTCAAAGGTAAACAAGGGACAAGGTAGTTAATGAATCCATGGACATCATCATGAATACATTGCACTCCATGTCCATAGATATCCTTGTATTTGTCTCTTGTGTGGGACTAACCCATGTAGGTGAGAAGAGTAAGAAAACAACGAGGATTGCTCCCAACTCAAGATGATTTCCATCAACAATGAGCATCCACTACTACCTCACCCACATGAAGTCTTCTACGACAAAACTCAAGGTTAGTTTATCCCTCTTAGGGGGGATGTCACATCAAGGGGGAGCTTTACTCTAAGAATTGAGTTAAAGCATCTCTTAAAGATGTGAACACATTAAATGCTTTATGTAAAAGTGGCAACCCCACTCGTGCTTAAACGATGAGTATGACCTATGATCAAGTATTCTTACTTGGATCCTAAGTCAATATACTCGTATATAGATGACTCCGTCATCGCCAAAGTGCTTGGTAGATACTAGAGTGGTTTTTCATGTTTGCCATATTTCATTTGACAATTTATTGTGTGAGCATGTTGGTATGCATATCTTTTCTCATTCGAGGATATCCAATTGTTGTTATTTGGCTTTCATTTTTCTTTGGCCAATTGGATATGCAAGAATGCCTAAGTACCTCCCTCTAGATATCTATGCTTTCTCGTCTCAAATTATATTCATGCTTCATCACAAAATTTGAGCAAGCACTTCTCGAACCCTCTGTGTGAGGAGCACTCGGAGTTCCGTTTCGTTAAGAGCTGACTTCCAAAACCTCCCCAGTGCAACTTGGTGTAACCAACCTCAAAATCTCGGTTCCACCGAAGCTTAGGGTTGATCTGGTTTTATGAATCTCGGTAGCACCGATTCCATAATCTCGGCTTCACCGAGTTTCCCTGTCAACTGACAGTAGAGGAACTCGGTGGCCCCGATATTTTAGAACCGGTGTCACCGACAGCTATGGGATATATATACTCAGCGGAACCGCTTTTTGAAATTACTTCTTCAAACCCGTGGTCCCCACAAAACCCTAGCTGTCACTCAACATCTTCGGACTTTTCCTTCGCTCCCGTGCGTCTGCACCACAGGAGATCCTCGCCGTCGATGGAAATCGCCCCCGCCGTCGCTGCCGTAGGAGGTCATCGCCAAATTAGGGTAACGCCTTGAATCTTTGCACTCCCCATCCGATTCATGTGCAAAAGATTAATTTCCGTCTTCTTCCCACTGTGTGAATGATGACCCACAAGTGTACGGGATCGTTTGTAGCCTTTTTCGATAAGTAAGAGTGTCGAACCCAACGAGGAGCTAAAGGTAGAACAAAAATTCCCTCAAGTTCTATCGACCACCGATACAACTCTACGCACGCTAATGCTTGCTTTACCTAGAACAAGTATGAAACTACTTTGCGGGAATAAAACTAGAAGTACTTTGCAAGATAATAAAGAACGTGGAAATAAAAGTTAGGTGCTGCTTTAATAAAAGAACAATAAAAGTAAATAACTTAGTAGAAAGCTTTTTGTGTAACGCAAGAGAAAGATTGTCCCTAGGCAATTGAATATAATAAGATAGATACTTGTTATATGCAATGAGGGAGAGGCATACGCTAACACACTTTTCGTACTTGGAGTATATGCACTTATGATTGGAACTCTAGCAAGCATCCGCAACTACCAAAGTTCATTAAGGTAAAACCCAACCATAGCATTAAGTATCAAGTCCCCTTTACTCCCATACACAACAACCCACCTACTCGGGTTTATGTTTCTGTCACTCAAGCAACCCACCATAGGCAAATCATGAACATATTGCAACACCCTACAGCGGGGATCCCTCACTTTTGCACATGGAGGGCACCATAGTATAGCACCATATCAACATACAACTCACATCCATAACATCATACCACAATTAACCCATAGGACAAAAGAGATCAACTCAAACATCATAGGATAACCAAATATCATTGGCAAATAATATATGGAGTTGAGCACCATGTTTAAGTAGAGATTACAGCGGGGAAGAGAGGTGTTACACCGCTGCATAGAGGGGGAGAGAGTTTGTGTTGACGGCGGCGAAGTTGTTGGTGTAGATCGCCGTCACGATGATTGCCCCGGCGGCGTTCTGGCGCCACCGGGAGAGAGGGGGAGAGAGCCCCCTCCTTCTTCTTCCTTGGCCTCCCCCCTAGATGGGAGGAGAGTTCCCCCTCTGGTCCATGGCCTCCATGGCGGCGGAGGGGCAGGAGCCCCTCCGAGATTGGATCTCCCTCTCTGTTCTCTTCTGTTTCGTGTTCCTATTTTCTGGCCGAAAATCGTTTCTTATATTTTCCCGGAGATCCGTAACTCCGATCGGGCTGACATTTTGAGGGGATTTTTAGACAAAAATTAGCTTCCTTGCGCCCGAAGGAGAGCTCCAACCGACGTACGAAGTGGGCACTACCCACCACGCCGCGCCAGGGCCTTATGGGCGCGCCCTGGTGTCTCTTGGGGGTTGTGGGCGTCCGTTTGTGCTGATTCCACTTCTCAAAATTCACAAATATTCCAAAAAAAATCTCCGTAAATTTTTATCGCGTTTGGACTTCGTTTGATATGTATATTCTGCGAAACAAAAAACATGCAACAAACAGGAACTGGCACTGGCACTTGATCAATAGGTTAGTCCAATAAATTATATAAAATGTTGACAAAATTATGTGAAAGTTGTATAATATTGGCATGAAACAATCAAAAATTATAGATACGACGGAGACGTATCAGTGAACAAGTTCCTTCCTCGAGAAATTCCATTAGATTAGAGAACAATGAATTTTTAGGTTTAACCGTCCGCAAATCGAATCTCGATGTCACCGAGTCGGAAAAATCGGTTATACCGATTTTGGTTTTAGGGCTACTGAGAACAACTTCAGTGAGACCGAGTGGCTCTTTTCGGTGAAACCGAAGAAGCTACCAAGTCTCTGTTAAGGAAGTTGTATGTCTTGGTGGCTCCGAAATGTTTGACTCGGTGGAACCGAAATCCTTTTTGCAGAAAATTAAACTTAAGATTCTGAGTTCAAATTTGCTAAAACTTTATGTGTTTTGTGATGCTCAACCCCTCTGCTCTTCTATACTCTATTCACAGGGTCAGCATGTCAGGGTCTGATGATAGCCAGAATGACTTGAGAGAGAGAGAGGAAGCAGATAGTTTATGTCAAGTTCAAACCAACTTCAATGGTGAGAATTCCTGAGCAAAGTGGGGAGGAAGAAGAGGAAAAAGCTGCAAATCCTCCTTCCAAGAAGAAGAAACTGCTTGTAGATGCTATGCCCAAGCAAGCTCCATCAAAGAGCAAGTAGTCAGCACCCAAAAAAACCTTGAAAGGATTGTGGAAGATATGTTTACCACGTTGAACAACAAGGTGGATGAGCTGACGACGACTGTGGATGAGCTCAAGAAGGAAGTGGATGTAGTGCCTAGCCCTCATTCCTCCGACGATGATGACAGTCCACCTCTCAGGACCATCACTCAGTTCAAGACCCATTCCAGGACTCCACTGGGCCAGCTCCAGAGACAAGGACCACCTCATCAGCACCTGCCACAGCTCCATCGGTTCCTCTTGCACCTCCAGTGTCTACTCCACCACCTCAGAGGACTTCAGCTGAAGCATTTGCGGATGCTCTTCTCTCAACTCTTTCGACAACCACAGGAGCAGCTTCATCGTCTCATGGAGGAGACCATGCCTAGAGCGACGATTAGCTCTATAGCTTTGAACTTTTTGGTAACTTGTTGCCAAAGGAGGAGAGGTTATAGATCATAGGGCTTCGAGAGAGAGAGAGAGTGTTGCATTTTGGTTCCTCTCTGTAGTTTAAAACATTTAGCTTATCGCTCGTTTGTTGAAAACTTTGTCGGTGTTTGATCATATACTTTTGTGTGATGCTACTACTTTGCTATGTTTGAGATATCTATGAGATGATCATTCACTTGTTTGGTGTGATGTGCTTATGCAATTCATTCATATTAATTTTTGCGCACCACCAAGTTGTATGTGACATGGAAGAGTGACCCATGATCCTAATCGATTGTGCATTTGCATTCAAACGCAAATTTTAAATAATGCACAAATTTAGGGGGAGCTCTTGCTTATCACATACTTCTCGAAGCGACGATGCTATTCATTGATTATATCTTTTATCGAAGCTTTCATCTATATGTTGTCATCAATTACCAAAAAGGGGGAGATTGAAAGCACAACTTCTCCCTAGGTGGTTTTGGTAATTAATAACAACATATATTTCATTGGACTATTGTTTCCACCAAGTGTATCTCAGGAAAAAATTCAATGACGGGATGGCTAAAAGATTGTTTGGAGAACCTCCCCAAGGAAAGGAAGGAACGGGATTGGCCATGCTTCAAGAATGAGGACTCTACATTTTACATTTTGTGAGAAATCACTTTGAGTCCATAGGAAAGCCAATACTATTAAAATGGGATGAGGTAAATATGATGATCTGGTTGCTCAAGTGCTTAGAGATTAGCCACCAAAAATACTCACCCACTTTCCCACACAAATCCTTTGTCCAAAGCCAAAAGTCAAAATTCGGTGACACCAACTTTCCCATTCGGATCCACCGAGTATTAACCCAGACAGAACCCTAGCCAAACCCTAGCATCTCGGTACTACCAACATTCCATTCGGTGCAACCGAAAACAGTGACCAACTTTCTGTTAACCAATTTCTAAAAATCGGAACTTCTGAGTTTTAAGAATCGGTGACACCGAGATTTGGTAACTGCCTAGGAAACCCATATCGGTACCACCGATATTCCTATATCGGTCTCACCGAAAACGCCAAAGTTGCCATATTTTGCACTAGTCGGTGCAACCGAGTTTTCACTTCGGTTTCACCGAGTTGGGCAATAATGTTGTAACGGTTGGATTTTTGGAGAAGCCTATATATACCCCTCCACCACCTCTCACTCACAAGAGAAGCACTCAAAACATACACCCACTTGCCATATCCAATTTTCTAAGAGAGAACCACCTACCCTTGTGTTGAGGTCAAGATCATCCACTCCAACCATATGGATCTTGATTTCTAGCCTCCCCAAGTTGCTTTCCATCCAATCAATCTCTTCTACCCATGCCAAATCTGTGAGAGAGTGATTGAGTGTTGAGGAGACTATCTTTGGAAGCACAAGAGCAAGGAGTTCATCATACTACCACATCTATTACCTTTTGGAGGGTGGTGCCTCCTAGATTGGTTAGGTGTCTCTTGGGAGCCTCCTACTTCATGATTGTGGAGTTGAACCAAGAAGTTTGTACGGGCAAGGAGATCGCCTACTTCATGAAGATCTACCCATAGTGAGGCTAGTCCTTCGTGGACGGAAGCCGTGATGGAATAGACGAGGTTGCTACTTCGTGGACCCTAACGGGTGGAGCCCTCCGTGGACTCTCGCGACCGCTACCCTCCGTGGGTTGAAGTCTCCATCAGCGTGGACGTATGATAGCACCACCTATCGGAACCACGGGAAAAATCTCCGTGTCTCCAAATTGTGTTTGATCTTCCTATCCCTACCTTTACTTTCATGTGCATGTCTTTACTTTCCGCTAATGTACTCTTAGACTTGCATGTGTAGGGTGTACTTGAATTGCTACAATTGCTAAAATCTGCCAACAACTAAAATTGGGAAAAGGTTAGATTTTTATTTGGTCAAGTAGTCTAACCACCCCCCTCTAGACATACTTTGGATCCTACAGCATCTTCGTTTGGAGTCCTACTCCGGCAGCCGTCAGTCCCGTACCGCGCGCCATCGCTCCTTTCTGCTGGACGTCATCGCAAGCGCTCCGGGCGCTCACGGCTTCAGTGTTGGATCAAGCACGCTGTGACCCTTCAGTCCACAGCCGAGCAGGTGGCTACGCTCGACTTTGGCGAGCCCACCCTTGACTTATTTTCCTCCCTGAATGACAACTCCTCCGACGAGTCCGAGTGTGAGAGCAGCGAACCTGCTGCAGAGATCCTGATGGCAGGACCCAACGGAGGTCCTCCTGGGTTCGACGATGGAATCTCTCACGGGCGCAGCGGAAATGGCGACGACAACAACGTCGATGACCCTTGAGTGAATATAATAGCTAAGTGTTATCATCTATATGTTTATTTATGATCTATGTTGAAAACCTGAACACTAGCTAAGCATATATACAGCAACGAGAACAAAAGAGTTTGTAAAAGTTTTCTTTATCACTTTCAGTTTATCAAATGAATTGCTTGAGGATAAGCAATGATTTAAGCTTGGGGGAGTTGATACCTATCCAACGTATATACTTTTCCAAACACTTTTGCTCTTGATTTGGACTCTAATTTGCATGATTTGAATGAAACCAACCCGGACTGACGTTGTTTTCAGCACAACTACCATGGTGTTGTTTTTGTGCAGAAATAAAAGTTCTCGGAATTGGACAAAACTTTTTCGAGAATTTTTTTGGAATAAAAAAAAAATAATGGAGCGAAGACACACAGGAGGGGGACCACCTATTGGTGCCAAGCCAACAAGGCGCCCTGATGACTTGGGACCACATGGTGGCTCCACATACCCTAATTCCAGTCCTATAAATTCCTATTTCTAGAGAAAAAGAATAAGAGAGTGGATCCCTTCTTTTGCCGCAAGAAATATAATTTTTGAAGAAAAATCTCCTCAAAATTTCAGCCCAATCAAAGTTACGGATCTTTGGGAATATAAGAAACGGTTTTTGGCCAGGAACAGGGACGCGAAACAGAGAAGAAACACACAGAGAGATCCAATCTCGGAGGGGGCTTCTCCCCCCTGGGAGCAATGGTGGCCAAGGAACAGAGGGAAAACCCTCCTCCCATCTAGGGGGGAGTCAAAGGAAAAAGAATAAATAGGGGGACTCTCTCCCCCTCTCTCCTGGTGGCGCCGGAGTGCAGCCGGGGGAAGCATCTTGAAGGCGATCTACATCAACAACTTCGCCCCCGTCACCCCCAACTTTCTCCTTCTATATGCAGCGGTGTAACCTCTCTAATCCCGCTGTAATCTCTACTTTGCATGATGCTTTATGCTATATATTATTACCCAATGATGTGTGGCCATCCTATGATGTTCGAGTAGATTCTTTTAGTCCTATGGGTTAATCGTGGTATGATGTGATTGATATGAGTTGTATGTTATTATGGTGCTGTCCTATGGTGCCCTTCGTGTCGCGCAAGTGTGTTGGATTACCGCTATAGGGTGTTGCAATATGTTCATGATTCGCTTATAGTGGGTTGCGATGGTGACGTCAGCTTAAACCCGAGTAAGAGGATTATTGCGTATGGGATTAAAGGAGACTTTATACTTAATGCTATGGTTGGGTTTTAACTTAATGGTCTTTAGTAGTTGCGGATGCTTGCTAGAGTTCCAATCATATGTGCATATGATACAAGTGCGGAAATTATGTTAGCTTATGCCTCTCCCTCATTGCATATAATAATTATCACACATGTCATATTCAATTGCCTATGGACAAATGTTTCTCTTGTGTTACAAAAAAGCTCTCTACTAAAACAAACTAACCTTTATTATCTCGCAAAGTACTTCTAGTTTTATTCTTGCAAACTTATCCTATTACACCTACAAAATAGTTTTATACTTGTTCTAGGTAAAGTAAGTGTTAGCGTGAGTAGAGTTGTATTGGTGGTCGATAGAACTAGTGAGAATATAAATTCTACCTTTAGCTCCTTGTTGGGTTCGACACTCCTATTTATCGAAAAGGCTACAAATGATCCCCTACACTTGTGGGTCGCCCTATGCATGTGATTGGTTTGAACTTGTGGTGGCGGCACTCATTTTGTCCAGCATTGTTATCTATTCCGATGTGGTGTCTAAATATATTGAACATGTGCTTGTATTGTGGTTGCAAAACTGTTAGTGGCTCTTATTTGTCTTCACCATCATTATATTCTTGTTGGGCGCACTCCCACATGAAGATTACATCATCGCCATCTTCCACTTGCGGCAGAAGCCCGTGATACTCGTGATCTGCGTTGGGTTTTCCGTGAAGAGGAACGGGTAATCGCAACACAAGGCGGGTAAGTATTTTTCTCAGTTATGAAACCAAGGTTTATCGAACCAAAAGGAATACCAATCCTCAACCGTCTTGAGCGGCTGCACACAAAGGAACAAACAACTTGCACCCAACGCCGGCAAGAGGGTTGTCAATCCCCTTGATCTCGTTATTTGCAAGCAAGTGAGTTGTGTAGATAATTGTAGATAATAGTAAAGTGCAAAATAAAATAAAAGGGTAATAAATAACAGCAAGGTAATGATAGCGTTTGTGAATATATAAGTGAATAGACCCGGGGGCCGTAGAGTTCTCTAGTGGCATCTCTCATAAGCAAAGCATACGGTGGGTAAACAAATTACTGTTGGGCAATTGATAGAAAAGCGAATAATTATGCAATTTTCACGGCAATGATCATGTGTATATAGGCATCACATCCATAAGCAAATAGGCCGACTCCTGCCGGCACCTACTACTATTACTCCACTTCAAGAGCGCTTCTATGCTTGCCTCTCTGCGTATTAAGTTCATGACAAATGGAGTAATGCTTGGAGAACAATGACATGATGTTGGCAAAGTACACTCAACTAATGTAAATAAACCCCATCGTTTTATCCTTAGTAGCAACAACACAAAGACGCAACTTGTCCCCTTCTGCCACTGGGATAGAGAAACTCATCAGGTTGAACCTACTGCAACACACCACTCCCACTGAAGAAATATCAGTCTAGTTGGCCAAACTATCTCAATAAATCGGAGAGCATTACGAAGCTATGATGATCATGCAAATAAGAATCATAGTAATTAGGTTTGACTCAAATACTTTTCATGAATAATCTGAACATAAACTCACAATTCATCGGATCCCAACAAACACACCCTACAAAGGGATTACATTGGATAGATCAAGGCAAAGATGCGATGAACATTGTATTGAAGATCAAGAGAGAGAGATTGCCATCTAGGTACTACCTACGGACCCGTAGGTCTATGGTGAACTACTCACACATCATGGTGAGGGCAGCAAGGTTGATGAAGAGGCCCTCCGTGATCGATCTCCCCTCCGGCAGGGTGCCGGAACGGAGGTGTAGATGGCCTCCCGTCGGAACAGAGACTTGCGGCGGCGAAAAAAGTGTTTCGGGAGCGCTTCTGGTGTTTCTAGGGTATATGTGAATTTATAGGCCAGAGAACGACGCCGGGAGGCGCTCCAGGGGGCCAGCACATATCTGGCCACGCCCCCCTAGGGGGCGCCGCTGGATATGTGGTGGGCCCCTGGTGCATCTCCTGGCCCTCCTCCGAAGCTTCTAGGTCTTGTAGTGGTCCAGAAAAAATCACCAAAAAGTTTCATGGTAATTGGACTTCGTTTAGTATTGTAACTCTGAAAAGGCAAAAACACCCAGAAAACAGGAATTGGCACTGGGCACTGGGTCAATAGGTTAGTGCTCAAAAATATTATAAATTGGTAAATAAATACCCAAAAAGTATCCTAGAATGATAATATGTCAGCATGGAACAATAAAAAATTATAGATACGTTCGAGACGTATCA
Organism: Elymus sibiricus; assembly: GCA_039707655.1. Classification (NCBI taxonomy): domain Eukaryota; kingdom Viridiplantae; phylum Streptophyta; class Magnoliopsida; order Poales; family Poaceae; genus Elymus; species Elymus sibiricus. Next base: position 367,241,485 of record CM077673.1, on the reverse strand, counting down.
ACATCCCCAAGCTTAATTCCTGCTCGTCCTCGAGTAGGTAAATGATAAAAACAGAATTTTTGATGTGAAATGCTACCTATTATGTAATCTTTGGTATGTATGTTCATTGAGAAATGATGAATTAACAAACAGCAACATAGTAATATTAATAAGTATAAGAAACAAAATCATTAATTTTTCAAAGTATACGATCCTAAAAGAATGTTTTACCCCTATTCATCTTATTGTATTAGCAAGGCATGACTCCATATTCACCACATAGATACAAATGTTAAGCACCACGGTGTCCAAGTGAGGCAATTGGATCGTACTTTTTCAATTATGCATCAACTTTTTATTCATCACGCAATACATGAGTGTGAACCATTGGACATAGCATATAGGTGGAATAGAATATGGTGGTAGGTATCAAAGGGGTAAAAGTGGAGAAGATAGTCTCGCATCAACTAGGCGTACCAACGAGCTATGGAGATGCTCATCGATAGATATCAATGCGAGGAGTAGGGATTGCCATGCAAATGATGCACTAGAGCTATAAGTGTATGAAAGCTCAACTGAAGCTAAGTGGGGTGTGCATCAAACTTGCTTGCTCATGAAGACCTCGGGCATTTGAGGAAGCCCGTCATAAGAATATGCAAGCCAAGTTTATTATATGAAAAGGTAATTCCCACTAGCATATGGAAGTGTCAACATAGGAGACTCTCTATATGAAGAACATGGTGCCACTTTGAGGCACAAGTGTGGTAAAGGATAGTAGCAAAGTCCCTTCTCTCTTTTCTCTCATTTATTTTTTTATTTTTTTATGGTGGGCTTTTCTCTTTTTTATGCCTCCCCCATTTTCACTTTTTTTTATATATGGTGGGCTCATTTGGCCTCCCCCATTTTTATTTTATTTTTCGTCCGGAGTCTCATCCCAACTTGTGGGGGAATCATAGTCTCCATCATCCTTTCCTCACTAGGACAATGCTCTAATAATGATGATCATCACACTTTTATTTACTTACAACTCAACATGAAGAACTGATAGGAAGATATGACTCTGTATGAATGCCTCTGGCAGTGTACCAGGATGTGCAATGATCCAGCGTGAAATGTATCGAAAATATGAAGAACGATGGCTTTGCCACAAATACTATGTCAGCTCTATATGAGCATGCAAAGCATTATGATGATGAACGAACTAGTCATGTGAAGTGACGATGGCATTTGCATGGCAATATATCTCGGAATGGCTATGGAAATGTCATAATAGGTAGGTATGGTGGCTGTTTTGAGGAAGATATAATGAGGCTTATGTGCAACAGAGCGTATCATGTCACGGCGTTTGGATGCACCGGCGAAAATTTGCACCGATCCTTGAGGTGAGAATGGGCTATGCACGATACCGAAGAGGCTAGCAAATATGAGAAGGTTAAGATGCGTATGTTCATGGTGTCACATTAGTCATAAAGAACTCACATACTTATTGCAAAGTTTTATTAGTTTTGTCATAAATCAAAGTACTCCTCGCATGCCCCGAGGGAGGAGGTTGGTAGGAGTTAACCATCGCGCGCCCCCGACTCAAAACAACAGTAGGATTTTAACGAGGAATATAAATGCTCACACATCATCACCATGCCTCTTTATTTTTTAGATGAATAACAAGTTAACACCTCTTAATCTCGACACTTCTACGAATTAAATTTTTTGGACTCACACCTTTTTCGTATTACTTCATCAATGTCATTAACCCACAACTTCTCTACATGTGCTACACTATGGTTTTGATTATCATTCATTGAATACCTAATATTCTTGGACTAGTCTTATGACCCATGCAAATTACCTTCACTATTACTCAGCTCCCAAACAAATATAAGTGAAGAACGAGAGCATAATATTTCTATAAAATCTACACGCCACCGTGCTCAAAAAGATATAAGTTAAGTACTAGAGCAACTGCCTAGCTCAAAAGATATAAGTGAAGCACATAGAGTATTCTAGCAAATTATCATGAAGGTGTGTCTCTCTCAAATAGGTGTGTCCAAAAAATGATGATTGTGGCCAACTGAAAGTAAAACCAAACAAAAGCAAACGACGCTCCAAGCAAAACACATATCATGTGAAGAATAAAAATATAGCTCCAAGTGACATACCGGTGGATTTAGATGAAAGAGGGGATGCCTTATGGGGCATCCCCAAGCTTAGAAGCTTGAGTCTCCTTAGAATTATACTTGGGGTGCCTTGGGAATCCCCAAGCTTGGGCTCTTGCTACTCCTTATTCCGTAGTCCATCGTGATCACACCCAAAACTTGAAAACTTCAATCACACAAAACTCAACAAAACTTCATGAGATCCGTTAGTATAAGAAACATATTGCATACTTGCGGTACTGTGATAAATTGATTCAAATTCATTTTTGCATAATAGGTACTGTATTCTAACTTCCCCATGGCTTACACCCCCCGATATAGTCCATGGCATAATCAAAACAAGCAAACTATGCAAGCAAAACAGAATCTATTTAAAACAGAACAGTCTGTAGCAATCTGTAAAGAGCCCATACTTATGTAACTCTAAAAATTCTGAAAAATTAGGACAACGTAAAGAATTTGTATAGAAATACTGTGTTAACATTTCAGATCATTATCACGCTCCAGTAAAAAATGAAAATTCCTGTACTGGAGTCAAAGTTTCCGTTTCAGATTCAGCATCGTTTCTACTCATCTTGCGAGTCATCCCAAAGGCTTTACTTGGCACAAACACTAATTAAAACATAAAAAAACAATCATTACAGAGACAAAAATCATATTATCACACAAAAAAAGAAAGTAAAAACAAAAATAAAGATACATATTGGGTTGCCTCCCAACAAGCGCTATTGTTTTATTCCCCTAGCTAGGCATAATGCATAGTTTCAAGTGTTGGACCCCTTCATGTCCTTCAAAATTAGCTCTTCCAAAATCTTACTAAATGAGTCACCCTTCTCAAAGCTAGTGGAAAAACCCAACTGTTCAAAGGAATTTATAAAATCATCACTAACGTTATTTTCATCATAAGGATCCTCATAAAGAACATGGACTTCATCACTAATAGGTTCTCTAATATTATTTTCATGCCAATCATTACTAAATCCTTCATTAATTCCCTTAGCAATCCATTCAAATTTATCACAAGTGTGGATAAATAGGGATTGTGTCAATTCTTCGGGAAGGACATTTCTTCTCACATTCTCATCAAATCTTTGATAATCATTAGATTCCATCCTACGCAAGGCATCTCTATTATGAAGGATTACTTCTATAGGAGGATGTTCAGATTTTATTCCATAGAAAGCAAAAATATCCTTAGCTTCACGCACAATATAATCAAATTCATGCATAAGGATGTTGGTGGAAATTTTCTTAATCTCAAGATTGTCTATGCTAGGGAGTCCCAAAAATATCTTTTGTAACATAGGATGGAGGTGCACAAACTTTCTTTCCAATTTCAATATAAGCGTAGTAATAGCATCTTCATAACAATTTGTTTCCTCAAGTATAGATCCTTTAATAAGCGGGGAAACTATTGAATGCTCAAAAAAATTCTTGATTATCATGTTTCCCAATGATGTTCCCACTACCCACATGATAAATTTTAGAGTATAGTACAGCGTGAGTGTTGGTAGTGGGGACTTGACTTTTAGGAGGATCATGAGTAAAATCAATAAACTTTTGCCTTTCTTCATCCAAGTCACTAGCACTACCTCACTAGCACTTTCAATGATAACTTTCTCGAATCCAGACATGATAGCAAGACAAGCAAACTAGCAAGTAAAGCAAACTAGTAACTAGCAAAGATAAATATTTTTGTATTTTTGATTTTTATGAGACAAACTAAATATAACAGCAAATAAAAAGAAGAACAAGTGAATGAAATTTTGTGCGAAGCTACTTGATAGTTGGTGATGGTATTCCTCGGCAACGGCGCCAGAAATCCTTCCGGATACTCGTGATCTGCGTTGGGTTTTCCGTGAAGAGGAACGGGTAATCGCAACACAAAGCGGGTAAGTATTTTCCTCAGTTATGAAACCAAGGTTTATCGAACCAATAGGAATACCAATCCTCAACCGTCTTGAGCGGCTCCACACAAAAGAACAAACAACTTGCACCCAACGCCGGCAAGAGGGTTGTCAATCCCCTTGATCTCGTTATTTGCAAGCAAGTGATTTGTGTAGATAATATTAAAGTGCAAAATAAAATAAAAGGGTAATAAATAATAGCAAGTTAATGATAGCGTTTGTGAATATATAAGTGAATAGACCCGGGGGGCGTAGAGTTCTCTAGTGGCATCTCTCATAAGCAAAGCATACGGTGGGTAAACAAATTACTGTTGGGCAATTGATAGAAAAGCGAATAATTATGCGATGTTCACGGCAATGATCATGTGTATATAGGCATCACGTCCATAAGCAAATAGGCTGACCTGCACCTACTACTATTACTCCACTTCAAGAGCGCTTCTATGCTTGCCTCTCTACGTATTAAGTTCATGACAAACGGAGTAATGCTTGGAGAACAATGACATGATGTAGGCAAAGTATACTCAACTAATGTAAATAAACCCCATCGTTTTATCCTTAGTAGCAACAACACAAAGACGCAACTTGTCCCTTTCTGTCACTGTGATATAGAAACTCATCAGGTTGAACCTTCTACAACGCACCACTCCCACTGAAGAAATATCAATCTAGTTGGCCAAACTATCTCAATAAATCGGAGAGCATTATGAAGCTATGATTATCATGCAAATAAGAATCATAGTAATCAGGTTTGACTCAAATACTTTTCATGAATAATCTGAACATAAACTCACAATTCATCGGATCCCAACAAACACACCATACAAAGGGATTACATCGGATAGATCAAGGCAAAGATGCGATGAACATTGTATTGAAGATCAAGAGAGAGAGAGATTGCCATCTAGGTACTACCTACAGACCCGTAGGTCTGTGGTGAACTACTCACACATTATGGTGAGGGCAGCAAGGCTGATGAAGAGGCCCTCCGTGATCGATCTCCCCTCCGGCAGGGTGCCGGAACGGAGGTGTAGATGGCCTCCCGTCGGAACAGAGACTTGTGGAGGCGGAAAAAGTGTTTCAGGAGCGCTTCTGGTGTTTCTAGGGTATATGTGAATTTATAGGCCAGAGAACGACGTCGAGAGGCGCTCCAGGGGGCCACCACATATCTGGCCGCGCCCCCCTAGGGGGCACGGCTGGATATGTGGTGGCCCCCTGGTGCATCTCCTGGCCCTCCTGTGAAGCTTCTAGGTCTTGTAGTGGTCCAGAAAAAATCACCAAAAAGTTTCGTGGCAATTGGACCCCGTTTAGTATTGTAACTCTGAAAAGGCAAAAACACGCAGAAAACAGGAACTGGCACTATGCACTGGGTCAATAGGTTAGTGCTCAAAAATATTATAAATTGGTAAATAAATACCCAAAAAGTATCCTAGAATGATAATATGTCAGCATGGAACAATAAAAAATTATAGATACGTTGGAGACGTACCAACCCGTCATGGTTTTGTTTTCTTTCATGTATGCATGCTGCCATCGAGCAATTTGTCTTCATCCCGAAGAAAATCTTCCAAAGAGTATTCCACCATACTGATTGTACTGTAGAATCCTCAAGGTATCTCAGGGGTTACCCATCCACACTTTTCTAAATCTTGGCCCATCATGCAGTACAGAGGTTTCGGGTTGTGAAATATACGTAGCATTTTGAACATCATTTCCTGCCCAAAATGTGAAAACGGTTTCTTTTATTTAAAAATATTGAAATCAAATCTGCCGGACTACATTGTCTTTAAATATGAACTAAAGCATATGAATTGCATCTTTCTGAAAAGTGTACTGAAGTAGCTGGGCTGCATCATTACGAAGGGCGAACCGATGTAGGCGAACTGCATCATTACGCATGGCGAATTGAAGCATCCATACTGCATCGGGTGTAAATTCGATCATAAGCAACCATACTGCATCATTAGTCAGGGCAGACTGAGACAAACAGACTGCAACTAGCGGCCACACTGCATTTTTACCCAGGACAAACTGAAGCAAACGGACTGCATCGACCTGCAAGCCAAACTGAAGCAACTGTGCCGAATTGACTCGAATAACTAAACATAGTCTAAAAAGGAAGGGAACTGCCTACCTGATTTTGTAGTATGTTCTTGCGTTTGCTAGAAGTTCCTATCGTTCCAGGCTGCAGCGTTGTTTCATGTGTCGATGCTGTCCACTTGCCCTTCAAGAGTTCATGTGCATTTTGAATGTTGCTCATGGTGAATGGAGATGTAGGTTTTCTACAAAACCTCGTCACAGGATGCATCCAAGAAGTAGCTGTGGATGAAGGAGCCTTGCGCACTATTCTCCTTTGCCTAAACGCTGCCCTGTCGAGGCCGCACCAATCCAGATCTAAGGAAGAATGCGAAGTAGAGGATGTGCCACCGCCGGAAGTAGTCATCGTAGGTGACGCGCCACCCCATGCCTAACTGCTGCCGCGGAAGAAGGCCGAGAGGAGAAAGGTTACGGCGCTACCAGGCCGGTGTCGTGGAAGAAGGCCGGGAGGAGAGTGGCAGCAATGGTCCCAGGCCGCTGTTGTGGAAGAAGGCCGGAGGCGAGGGCCGGCGGCTCCGTCGGGCCGCTGCCGTGGAAGAAGACTGGGAGGAAGGGGCAACATGGCTCCCGACTTCTCCCGCAGAAGAAGGTAGGGAGGGAAGGTGCGGTGACGCTCCCATGTCGCTCCCGTGGAAGAAAGCGGGGAGGGGAGGGGACGCGATGCCCGGGTCGGGGTGTTAACAGAATAATATGTTTTAGCAGAATAAGGTCTTAAGGGGTGTTAGTAGAATAGACCGGCCCTATAGAGAGATCTCTCCCGATAGCATATCAAATCCTAGGGGGATCTTTCCCACATACCATGCTCTAATGTCAGTCTAATTGGTCTACAAGATTAGACTTCTAATTAAGCGGGTTCTCTCCCGGTCTAACTGGCCTAATAGAATTAGACTCTTAATTAGACGTGAACGTCGCTAGGCTTCTTTCTCTAGTTTTCTCGAAGCTCTTCTTCTTGGACGTTGGAGTGCTGTCTGATTACTACTTCTGAATGCGTGGATATCTCACAGGGGTCGTCTACTTCGACTCTTGATTGACGGATCACTTTGGAGAAATTCTCGCGTCTGGGAGGTATAACCTAGATGCGTCACGCTTCACCGGGAGACTACATTGCTTGCGCTACTATATTGATCGGTGAGATTGATCATTACCGGTCATCTTCATAGTATTTCTGGGTGCGCCCATGTAGCATATTTTTGTTGTTGCATAACACGTTCCCGTACATTGATTTTGTTGCTTGACTATTGTTACACGAGTAGCACTACACCACGCACCAGAATTCCCTACCGACGTTTGTTGGGAAAAAGTTACTATTGCCGACCCACAGTCGGCCATGAAATTTTTTAACACACTGTGAGTCGGAAAAGCTATGTACAGTGACCCATTGTAGGTCGGGAATACTACAACATATACCGTCCAACAGTCAGTCGGGAATTCTGTTATGGCCAACAGACTATCGGTTGGTAAATAGCCCCGACCGACAGCCTGATGCTACATGGGCCTCGCACGCGAATAGCCAATTTTTAGCGCCAATAATCGGCCCAACCCGCGAAGTTTTCTCTCTCAAAATCACAAGCATGCCGCCGCCCCATGCTCCTTTCGTTCCCCACACACGAAACCCTAGCTCCTTTCGTTCCCCACGCATGCCGCCGGCCTAGAGAGGCGACCTCACCCTTCCCTCCCATGGCGTCACTGCCCCAACCCATAGCCTGCTCCCTCTCCCCTCCCTCCCTCTCCACTCCCTTCCATGGTACTAGATCTGAAGGGGACAAGGTCTCTTTGCTCCCGGTGGTCCAGAGCGAGGTAGGCGACCTCTGCTCCCTCCATTTCCGGCGACAGGTGCCTCCATCTCTGCCAACCAACCTTCGGTGACCATGAGGTAGCCATCCATGGCAGCAACAACATTGGTAAGGTCTCTTTCCCCCTCGTGGTCTCTCACTCCACTCCCCCCTCCTGGTTGCAGCGTGCAGATTTCAAACCCTAGCGTGCAGATTTATAGTTTTCTAAAAAGTATTTTCATGAATTGGTTACACATGGGTAAGGGACTGCTAGTTAAGAACAATTGCATCTTTGTGTTTTCAGCAAGAGAGAGAATGACACAGTTAAATATTCAGATTTAGCCAATAGATCAATGGAAAAAAAAATCTACAGTCTAATAATGAGATAAGATAAAGTTTCTTTTAATTTACTGAAATTAACTTTTATTTGAAGGATGTGCTAAGGTGAACCTCTATACATGCACATCCCTGAACTGAAAATACACCCAGGCACCAGTTTCGGACAGTACAGAATTGATATGATGTTTGCTTTGTGACCGAGTATCTTATTACCCAATGTCTCCGAATAAAATGCATGGGTTAGAAATAAACTGAACCAAACTATTGACATCAGAGAGCAGGCAATTATCAGTTTAATTTCTCAGTTACATTAGTAATTGTACTATATTTGTAATGATACATTCTTACCACGCCAATAAATATTTGGCTCAGAGCCCTTGATCATGACAACTAGAAATCAACAAACGCATAACATATGTTCAGTAAAGCCTTTCAATATTTTTCCCGTCAATGTCACAAAATAAACACTCCAAGTAATATGGTTGAGCTTCCTGGTAGCTCAGACTTGATGTGGTGATTACTTGGTATATATGTCTTGGTTGCATATCTTAACTGAAGATCTATTTGTAAAGTACAACCCTGACAAGTGAGAACTACCTTCAGGTTGCACAAAAAGTCCAAATAATCATACTAATGGTTCAGCCTTTCAGTTGAGCATTGTAGAATTCTCACGAATATAAGATTCTATATTTAATGCTCATGCTCTGAGAACAAGAACTTCAGCTTATTTAACCCTGCTATGGAATAAATAGCTCCAGAATCACAATTAGCCTTTTCTTTTTCTTTATATGTGCAGGGAACTTGTGCAAAAGGAGTCAAGGACTCGTGCTTCCAGCTACTCATGAGCTTCCGATGGGTGGCACAGTGATTCCCCGCCCTTTTTGCCACTGCCTCCCCACCAATTGGTGAGTCTAGTGAGATATCTACGTACTGGGTATCTTACTTAAGTTAATATATCAAGTTCATTTATGTTTCTTGCCAGATGGTGCTATGTCTTGAATTAATTCTTTTTTTGTAGGCAGACAGTGCTAGAGCCAAAGAGAATCATGGCAAGTGGAAGGTATCTCATACATCTGACAACTAGAGTCATCTAACAACGTCTTCTCTCAGCATGGCGATGTTCTTGAAGGTAGTTCAAACATACCTATTCTAACTTCTTGATGTTGGACCTGTGATTTTGTTAGACTTGTCCTCTCGCTGATTGATGTGCTAGATGGCAGTGAAAGCAATATGCCATCCCTTGCGGGGAGATCCAAAGGATACAGTTTTGTCAAGTTCTCTTTTGAAAGAGAAGCAGCTCGGCATTGGAGAAGATGAGCAACTAGGTAAAATAGCGCTTCACTGCATCTTTAGGTATAGCAGAAGTCAAGTTCCTATAGTATACGCAATAATTGGTTCACAGTTCTTTTTCCTTACGATAGCACATTTTTGACACATGATTATAGATTCAGCTGCTTGATGGGAAGAACATGCTGGTGCATTATGCAAACAGTGGATGATCTGTGGTTGCTGCTATAAATGAGTAAGCTATTTATCCCGTATTTATTTCTAGAGATCAGAATTTGTACATTCACCAGTACATATTTTAAGTCCACTCTTGTGACCCAACTTTAAATAGACTAGTCTTCTGATTTTTTGTACCTTTTGCCATTGCATGTAGCATTCTGATTGTGGAAAACTAAAAACTAGAGGAACATGATAACCCACAAGTATAGGGGGTCAGTTGTAGCCTTTCTCAATAAGTAAGAGTGTCGAACCCAACGAGGAGATAAAGGTAGAACAAATATTCCCTCAAGTTCTATCGACCACCGATACAACTCTACGCACGCTTAACGTTTGCTTTACCTAGAACAAGTATGAAACTAGAAGTACTTTGTAGGTGTAAAGGGATAGGTTTGCAAGATAATAAAGAGCACGCAAATAAAATCTAGGGGCTGTTTAGATAAAGAAACAACTAAGTTAGTCTTAGTAGAGAGCTTTTTGTCACAAGAAAGTTATTTGTCCCTATGAGGGAGAGGCATAAGATAACATACTTTCTCTACTTGGATCATATGCACTTATGATTGGAACTCTAGCAAGCATCCGCAACTACTAAAGATCATTAAGGTAAAACCCAACCATAGCATTATAAGGTATCAAGTCCCCTTTATTCCCATACGTAAACAACCTACTTACTCGGGTCTGTGCTTCCGTCACTCACGCCACCCACCATAAGCGAATCATAAACATATTGCAAACCCTACAGCGGGGATCCCTCATGCTTGCGCGACACGGAGAGCACCATAGGACAGCACCAATAATAAAACATGCAACTCAAACCAATCATGATCATCAATCAACCCATAGGACAAAACGGATCTACTCAAACATCATAGGATAGCCATACATCATTGGGAAATAATATATAGCGTTGAGCACCATGTTTAAGTAGAGATTACAGCGGGGAGAAGGGGTGTTACACCGCTGCATAGAGGGGGGGAGAGTTGGTGAAGATGACGGAGTTGTTGGAGTAGATCGCCGTCACACGATGATTGCCCCGGTGGTGTTCCGGCGCCACCGGGAGAGAGGGGGAGAGAGCCCCCTCCTTCTTCTTCCTTGACCTCCCCCTAGATGGGAGGAGGGTTTCCCCTCTGGTACTTGGCCTCCATGGCAGCGGAGGGGTGAGAGCCCCTCCGAGATTGGATCTATCTCTCTCTGTTTCCTTCTGTTTCTGCCTCCCCAGATTCTGGCCTTTCACCGTTTCTTAAATTCCCGGAGATCCGTAACTCCGATTGGGCTGAAATTTTAACACGATTTTTATCCGGATATTAGCTTTCTTGCGGCGAAAGAAGGGCCCCAACCACCTTACGGGGTGACCACAAGCCACCCTGGCGCGCCCAGGGGGGTTGGGCGCGCCCCTATGGCTTGTGGGCCCCTCGGGCACCGCCTTCTGTTGACTCCACTTCCCAAAATTCACATATATTCCAAAAAAAATCTCCGTAAGTTTTTATCCCGTTTGGACTTCGTTTGATATGGATTTTCTGCGAAACAAAAAACATGCAACAAACAGGAACTGGCACTGGGCACTAGATCAATATGTTAGTCCCAAAAATAGTATAAAAAGTTGCCAAAAGTATATGAAAGTTGTAGAATATTGGCATGAAACAATCAAAAATTATAGATACGACGGAGACGTATCAGCATCCCCAAGCTTAATTCCTGCTCTTCCTCGAGTAGGTAAATGATAAAAAAGATAATTTTTGATGTGGAATGCTACCTAGCATAATCTTGATCATTTAATCTAATCATGGCATGAATATTAAGACACGAGTGATTCAAAGCAATAGTCTATCATTTGACATTAAGACAATAATACTTCAAGTATACTAATAAAGCAATCATGTCTTCTCAAAATATCATGGCTAAAAGAAAGTTATCCCTACAAAATCATATAGTTTGACTATGCTCCATCTTCATCACACAAAGTATTAAATCATGCACAACCCCGGTTTTAGCCAAGCAATTGTTTCATACTCTAGTATTCTCAAACTTTTTCAACTTTCACGCAATACATGAGCGTGAGCCATGGATATAGCACTATAGGTGGAATAGAATATGGTGGTTGTGGAGAAGACAAAAAGAAGGAGATAGTCTCACATCAACTAGGCGTATCAACGGGCTATAGAGATGCCCATCAATAGATATCGATGTGAGTGAGTAGGGATTGCCATGCAACAGATGCACTAGAGCTATAAGTGTATGAAAGCTCAAAAAGGAACTAAGTGGGTGTGCATCCAACTCGCTTGCTCACGAAGACCTAGGGCAATTTGAGGAAGCCCATCATTGGAATATACAAGCCAAGTTCTATAATGAAAAATTCCCACTAGTATATGAAAGTGACAATATAGGAGACTCTCTATCATGAAGATCATGGTGCTACTTTGAAGCACAAGTATGGAAAAAGGAATAGTAGCATTGTCCCTTCTCTCTTTTCTCTCATTTTGTTTTTGTTTTTTGTGGGCTTCTTTGGTCTTTTTTTTATTTGGGCTTGTTTGGCCTCTTTTATTTATTTGTAAAGTCCGGAGACTCATCCCAACTTGTGAGGGAATCATAGCTTCCATCATCCTTTCCTCACATGGGACAATGCTCTAATAATGATGATCATCACACTTTTATTTACTTACAACTCAAGAATTACAACTCGATACTAGAACAAAATATGACTCTATATGAATGCCTCCGGCAGTGTACCGGGATGTGCAATGATCTAGCATAGCAATGACATCAAAAATCGGACAAGCCATGAAAACATCATGCTAGCTATCTTACGATCATGCAAAGCAATATGACAATGATGGTGCGTGTCATAATAAACGGAACGGTGGAAGTTGCATGGCAATATATCTCGGAATGGCTATGGAAAAGCCATAATAGGTAGGTACGGTGGCTGTTTTGAGGAAGGGAATATGGTGGGTTTAATGCACCGGCGAAAGTTGCGCGGTACTAGAGAGGCTAGCAAAGGTGGAAGGGTGAGAGTGCGTATAATCCATGGACTCAACATTAGTCATAAAGAACTCACATACTTATTGCAAAAATTTATTAGTCATCGAAACAAAGTACTACATGCATGCTCCTAGGGGAAGGGTTGGTAGGAGTTAACCATCGCGCGATCCCGACCTCCACACAAAGGATGACAATCAATAAATAAATCATGCTCCGACTTCTTCACATAACGGTTCACCATACGTGCATGCTACGGGAATCACAAACTTTAACACAAATATTTCTACCAATCCACAATTACTCACTAGCATGACTCTAGTATCACCATCTTTATATCGCAAAACTATTGCAAGGAATCAAACATATCATATTCAGTGATCTACAAGTTTTATGTAGGATTTTATGACTAACCATGTGAATGACCAATTCATGTTGACTCTCTAAATAGATATAAGTGAAGCATGAGAGTTTAATTCTTTCTACAAAAGATATGCCCACGCTCTAACAAATATAAGTGAAGCAAAAGAGCATTCTACAAATGGCGGTTTTCTATGTGTAGAGAAACAGGCAATCCAAACTTCAAATGATATAAGTGAAGCACATGAAGCATTCTATAAAGCCATACTCAAAAGATATAAGTGAGGTGCAAAGAGCCTTCTATAAATCAACCAAGGACTTTCTCATACCAGCATGGTGCATTATTAAAAGAAAAATAAAAAGCACACGACGCTCCAAGATTTACGCATATCATGTGACGAATAATAATATAGCTCCGAGTAAAATTACCGATGGTTGTTAGAAGAAAGAGGGGATGCCAGGCATCCCCAAGCTTAGTTTCTTGGGAGTCCTTGAATATTACCTTGGGGTGCCTCGGGCATCCCCAAGCTTAGTCTCTTTCCACTCCTTGTTCCTTCATCCATCGTGATCTCGCCCAAAACTTGAAAACTTCAATCACACAAAACTTACCAAAACCCTCGTGAGATCCGTTAGTATAATAAAGCAAATTACCACTTTAAGTACTGTTGCAAACCCATTCACATTTTATTTTTGCATTGTAGATACTGCATTATAACTTCTTTATGGCTTATACCACCGATACAATCGGTAGTTTCATCAAAACAAGCAAAACAATGCATCAAATACATAATCTGTCTTAAACAGAAAAGTATGAAGCAATCTGAACATTTACTATACTTCTATAAGTCTAAAAATTCTGAAAAATTAGGACAAAATAAAAAAATTGCATATCAGTACTGTGTAAAAATTTCATAAACTTTTGACATTCCAGTAAAAAATGTAAATTCACGCACTACAGCCAAAGTTTCTGTTTTTGCACTGCACACACCAATCAAGCAATCTAATCATCCTAAAGGCAAATCTTGGCACATTATTTTTATAATACAATGGATTTATACAAGGGGATAATTATTTTTTTGAAAAATTTCTGTAATTAAGATTCACAAGGTTTCCATGGGCATGAACAAAGTTCAAGGCATGCTCCCATTTTAACAATGCTCGTCTCTCTCACTTTCACTTTTCTTTTTGAAAAAGTTTTAGGTTCCCCTCTTTATTTTTTTGTTTTTGAACTATATAAAAGCACACAACAGAATAAAATGACTCTCTAAAACTTCCGGGTTGTCTCCCTGGCAGCGCTTTCTTTAAAGCCATTAAGCTAGGCATAAAGTGCTCAAGTAATTGATCCACCCGGATCCCAAGGTATATCAAAGCCAATTTTAATTAACAATGATTTGTAATTTAGTAGTGAGCACAAATTAACATATATCATGCAACAACGAAGTCTAACTCTCTTCCTGTGCATTGGCATATCATGAAAGAACAATTCATGCACATCAAGTAAAGGCCAATACATAGCATAAGCAGTTTCTTGCAATTTTATCATATTGGAAACATAGAGAGGTGGAGATGTAGTTCCTCTATCATAATAATTGCAAGTAGGAGCAGCAAGCACATGCATATTATATCTATCAAAATCATCATGTGTAATAGTAAAAGGCAACCCATCTATATAATCCTTAATAAGTGCAAACTTCTCCGATATAGTGTAGTTGGGAGAATTCAAAAAGATAATAGGACTATTATGTGTGGGTGCAATAGCAACAATTTCACGTTTAACATAAGGAACTATAGCAAGTTCATCTCCATAAGCATCATTCATATTGGCATCATGGCCACAAGCATAGTAAGCATCAAGTTCATCAAAAAGAGATATTTCAAACGAATCCAAGGGATCATAGCAATTATCATAGCATTCATCCTTCGGTAAGAACGAAGGAAATTAAACAATGTATGAGTTGAAGAGTTACTCTCATTAGAAGGTGGGCACGGGTAGCTAATCCGCTCTTCCTCCTTTTGTTCTTCGCTCTCCTCCTCATCTTTTTCATCCAATGAGCTCACAGTGTCATCAATTTCTTCTTCCATAGTTTCCTGCAAAATATTAGTCTCCTCTTGGACAGCGGAGGAGTCCTCAATATATGGCTTAACATAAGCATTAGAAGCATAGTTTTCATAGCAATATTTAAGTATGGCAAAACTTTCAGATTTGTAAAGAGTAGAATCATACTTTTCAATCAAAGAAGCAATTTCATAGGCACCCTTAAAAGCAACAAATTCTTCAATTTGATCAATATCATAGTAATTATAAACACCCTTGGCATAAGAAGATACGATTCCATTATCCTTAAACTCACATTGATAGGGAAGGTGTTTTTTAGGGTCTTCAGAACAACAAGTAAAATTATAAATTTCGCATAAATTCCAAGCATAGCATTGCAAAGTATTAATATGATGCCATAAAAGTTTCCCTTTTTGAGATAAGCGGTGTCGCACATAATTAGCATGCTCATTTAATGATTTTCCCTCAACTAAGCTAGTTGGGTTTTTAGCACGAGCACAAGTGGATCGAAGATGACCCAAGTAATATTCTTCGGTGGTACAGAACACTAGTGGTTCCTCAACTTTTGGAGCAGCAAGTACATCTAATTTTTTTGGTATTTTGCGTTTCCTACCCATATCTAAAGATAGAAAAAGGGTTAATAACAGAAAAATAAAAATTACTTAGTGATAAAGCAAACAAGCACACACGAGAATATTTACCCCACGCTATTGCTCCCCGGCAACGGCGCCAGAAAAAGGTCTTGATAACCCACATGTATAGGGGATCAGTTGTACCTTTCTCGATAAGTAAGAGTGTCGAACCCAACGAGGAGCTAAAGGTAGAACAAATATTCCCTCAAGTTCTATCGACCACCGATACAACTCTACGCACGCTTAACGTTCGCTTTACCTAGAACAAGTATGAAACTAGAAGTACTTTGTAGGTGTAAAGAGATAGGTTTGCAAGATAATAAAGAGCACGTAAATAAAATCTAGGGGCTGTTTAGATAAAGAAACAACTAAGTTAGTCTTAGTAGAGAGCTTTTTGTCACAAGAAAGTTATTTGTCCCTAGGCAATCGATAACTAGACCGGTAATCATTATTGCAATTTTATATGAAGGAGAGGCATAAGATAACATACTTTCTCTACTTGGATCATATGCACTTATGATTGGAACTCTAGCAAGCATCCGCAACTACTAAAGATCATTAAGGTAAAACCCAACCATAGCATTATAAGGTATCAAGTCCTCTTTATTCCCATACGTAAACAACCTACTTACTCGGGTCTGTGCTTCCGTCACTCACGCCACCCACCATAAGCGAATCATAAACATATTGCAAACCCTACAGCGGGGATCCCTCACGCTTGCGCGACACGGAGAGCACCATAGGACAGCACCAATAATAAAACATGCAACTCAAACCAATCATGATCATCAATCAACCCATAGGGCAAAAGGGATCTACTCAAACATCATAGGATAGCCATACATCATTGGGAAATAATATATAGCGTTGAGCACCATGTTTAAGTAGATATTACAGAGGGGAGAAGGGGTGTTACACTGCTGCATAGAGGGGGAGAGAGTTGGTGAAGATGACGGAGTTGTTGGAGTAGATCGCCGTCACACGATGATTGCCCCGGTGGTGTTCCGGCGCCACCGGGAGAGAGGGGGAGAGAGCCCCCCTCCTTCTTCTTCTTCCTTGACCTCCCCCCTAGATGGGAGGAGGGTTTCCCCTCTGGTACTTGGCCTCCATGGCAGCGGAGGGGTGAGAGCCCCTCCGAGATTGGATCTATCTCTCTCTGTTTCCTTCTGTTTCTGCCTCCCCAGATTCTGGCCTTTCACCGTTTCTTAAATTCCCGGAGATCCGTAACTCCGATTGGGCTGAAATTTTAACACGATTTTTATCCGGATATTATCTTTCTTGCGGAGAAAGAAGGGCCCCAACCGCCTTACGGAGTGACCACAAGCCACCCTAGCGCGCCCAGGAGGGTAGGGCGCGCCCCTATGGCTTGTGGGCCCCTCGGGCACCGCCTTCTGTTGATTCCACTTCCCAAAATTCACATATATTCCAAAAAAAATCTCTGTAAGTTTTTATCCCGTTTGGACTTCGTTTGATATGGATTTTCTGAGAAACAAAAAATATGCAACAAACAGGAACTGGCACTAGGCACTGGATCAATATGTTAGTCCCAAAAATAGTATGAAAAGTTGCCAAAAGTATATGAAATTTGTAGAATATTGGCATGAAACAATCAAAAATTATAGATACGACGGAGACGTATCAGAACACTAGATCGGTGAGCTGATATTCCCTTTGACTAAGACTTGGAATTAACTCATTGTTCTTTTTTAAATCTTATTAGGACCACATTAGCGCTAATTTGGGAAACAAATTATGCCCTGATCTTAAAACTTGAATATGGCATCAAGTCCCAGGGAAAACAACTATCTATTCAGAAGTGTATTTGGTATGTTGTGGCAAGCATGGGATGTCGTAACGATCCAGAATGCCCATGGGCCTGTAAAGTAGAGCTTAATTCTGGGAACATTACTTAAAGGATAGTTGTGAAGTCTGAGCTTAGTTTGGAATGGCATCATGATTCTATCTGTATCATGAATTCATGATTCTACTTAAAGGACAGTAATAACTAGTTTTAATTTTTACACCCATTTGTTACTAACACACGTACATCATGGTTCTACATGTTTGATTGATAGACATGCCGCCCTTCTCATCTGGAATGGCATGCTCGTCTAAATACAGCTATCCAATTTTAAGAGAACTGTTTCGAAGTGACATGTCACGTCTTTCTGAAATTTTGGTGCAATTCTTAAACAAAGTCTTTAACCTGAAAGCATGAAAACAATTGTTGTTCAGAGCTTCCACATAATGTCAAGCATTCAATTATATCCCTAGCATGAAAGTTTTGTATTTTCAGCGATGTGCTCTTATGTGTCTTTTGCAGGAGGAAAAGGGGCAAGCGCAAGCGAAAAAGTTAAAGGTGGTGGGGTCATGGAGGAACAACTGAAAGTAGTAAAATTGTATGTGGTGGGCAATTCTTTATATACATAATTAACTGTATAAACACAAATACATGCTTCAAACGCTTCTGCTGCCGTCAAGATCATACACTAGTTTTTTTTGCCTATGCCAATAGAGTAATCTGTCTTGTTTATTCTTAAAGAGAAGAAACCAACGCTTCTGCTGACCCATAAGCTCCTTATGGAGATGATGGGCGTGTTGGGTGATCTCAGCTGAGGATCAATGTGTTAACACGTGGTTATTGACTTCTCGTATTTATTACTATTTGTATTTTTGAGAATGAGATGGCTCCTCTGTGTTGGCATTTCAGTACTATAGTCCAATTCTGCGCAACAGTAACTTCAAACTGTGTTCTTTCCACAAAATTCAATAGGCTTTTGGTGTGTTGGGTTTGGCGTGGCCACTTGGGCAACTGCTAATGCATACGTACTTCTTGTCCATGTTATAGCTGCTCCTCTTACCTAGTTTCCCATATGACACTTTATGTAGTTCACCTTGTTATTTGAATGGTTGCATGTTCTGATTGCATGCCTTTGGTGATCTTTTTTCCGATCTTTGGTATGAAGCTAGCTAAGCGCTTCTATTATTTATAGAGACTATTGTGTAAGCAGTCAACATGATTTACATGTAAATATTTCAAGATATGGTATGAAGCTAGCTAAGCACTTCTATCATTTCTAGCAGCATGTGATTCAGTGAACAAATCAAGGGCTGCACTGACATATGGAATGCCTGCTAAAAGTTTAAAAAGCAAAGAAAATGCAGTTTATGATAGTGTATTATAATCAAGACTTGTTTAACATTTGTAGGAAGCAAACAAAGGACTGCACTCAGAAGGAACCATGAAGCCAACAATCCTCGTCAACCGGATGTTTTAGCTTTCATTTTGTACAACTAACATCTCACACTTGCATCTTTTAGCCATCTTTTTTGTGAACCTGATGCATGGTGTCTTGGTGGTTATCTTTAGAACCGACTGAAGCATATGTATGTGACAATTTGTTAATGGAACAAAAAATGTTCGGTGCACTGATGTATGGTGTCTTGGCGATTTCATTAAGTGAACAGATAAACTGTATGTATGTGATAATTAGTACCATACTTTAACTAAACTTCTGGTTGGCTAAACAAAATGTTGATGACCAGTTGGTCGGCAAAAGAAAACACCATCTTCTTGTTGGTCGGCAAAGGCTCATGGCAGGGACGACAAAAAGTTGGTCAGTAAAGCAAATGTTGTGAGACAGTCGGTTGGCAAAACATGCTATCGGACAGTCAGTTGGCAAAAAATACTGTCGGACAGTCGGTCGGGAATGATTTTTGATAGCCGTTAAACAGTCCGTCGGCAAATCTATGTCGGTCGAGAAAGGGCTTTCCCGTCTGGACTTTCTCCAACAGACAGGGTCGGTCGGCAATAGTCTTTCCCGACCGAATGTGTGTTGGTAGAATCTGTTTTTCCAACCAACCCGGCTGTCGGAAATGCAGTGTCATGATGTAGTGTATGCAGGGAGCATCATCACATTGGTGCATAAGACAATGATTATAAGACGTGGAGTAGTTTCCTTAGCTAGGACAAGTCTGAACCGACCCGGGGCATGTAACCCTAACAACGGTCCCGGTTTACCTATATAAGTTTTGGCACATACTCTTTGATAGGTACCTCCTACTCGTTGCACGCAACACAAATCTTAGTTGTCATACAAGGCTAGATCTATCAATACAGACAAGCAGAAAATAAGGTATTACCTTGATCTGAGGGTTTTAACCTAGACAAATCTTTCCTCGTGTGCACCATCCAGATCACCGGCACAGTTGTGCCACCCTATATTGAATACTTCAGGAAAATACCACGCCATAGTACAAGGCGTTGATGATTAGGGTGAAGTGAAAGGTTGGGCCGGGACACCAGGAACGCTGGTGCTCAGGAGCAAAGTGAATTTCCGTAATCCAGCTCCATCGTTACGAAACTGCAACGCAAGAATGGAGAAGAGCTTCTCAATCAATCATCATCAAAAATATGAAAATAGAAACGTAGACGGGCGAGCGTGGTACGCTGGGCGGTCGGATGGAGCTCAGCGTAACCACGATGCCCATCCGACGGCGGAAACGGAATTGGCGGTTTGGTCGGCTCCCCCGCACATGCTCCTTGCCCGCCAGATTCCCGCCACCGCTGGAAATCCCTACACCCACACGACAAATCGACCGTGCGTTGCCGCCAGCCCATCTCATTTCCATGTGGAGCCACGCAAAAACGCTGGCCCACAGTCAGCGGGTACTCGTTACATGATTCCCCATTATTGTCCATATGGGCAGGTGTGACGGGTGGTCTGGTCGGAAGCAGCCAGGCCGTACTGGTCGGTGGCTTTATTCTACAATATCACGCAAGTTGCTTGGATCTATCGTAGTTTACACACCCCACTTTGCCACTATGCTGCTGTAGGCAATAAGCAAATATCAGCCGTGCATTATAAAGATTAACATGTGCACAGCATGCGAACCAACCTGTGGTTGGATGGTTAGAGGGACTGTGGTATCCCAGCCCATCAGGGTTCAAATCCTGGTGCTCGCATTTATTCCTGGATTTATTTCAGGATTTCCGGCGATGCGCATTCAGTGGGAGGAGACGTTCCCGTCGACGACGAGGTGCCTACGGTGACTTCGTAAATTTCAAGATGATATGCCGGCTCACTCTCTCGGAGGTGCTCATAGGGGTAGTGTGTGCGTTCATAGGGGTGAGTATATGCGCGTGTATATGAACGCTTGCGTCTGTACTGTGTTCAAAAAAAAAAAAAACATGTGCACAGCACTTGCTATTAACAAATAGTATTGGGTACAGATCAAGATGGACGACTTGCGGTTGCAGGTTGCAAGTCAACCGTCCATCTGTCTATAAAAGGCGGCACGGCGATGCCTCCGAGCCATCGCCCGGAGGTGATCGGACTGTTGATCTCTCTGCTCTAGAGAGTGGCTGTGGCCTCGGCCGGTTTTCCTTTTCGATCCCCAACCGTCTATCTCTACGTAGTGTTTTACATCTTGGCTTGTCTGTTTCCTTTCTGTTGGATCCCTTGATCATCTTTTTCGTTTCCTCCGTCGAACATCCTTGCACGATCGATCTTTCTATCGTCCACTTGCTGGAAAACTTCTGCATGTTGTTTTAGCAGAATTTCCTTCTTGCTTAATCTTGTTTGGCCGTGCATACACCCTCTCCTAGATTGGATATGGATGATGTTCTCGTCCACCTATCAGCAGGCGGCCACAACTTCCGCCGGAGGTCTGCCAGCGGAGGCGGCCGGAGGCTCGCGCCCATGAGCTCGCCAGCGTTACCTCCGAGCGCCTACGGTTTCTTCCTTTATTCCTCGGCTCCTCCAGGTCCATTTCTATACCCGCCGTATAACTTGTACTCTTGTGGCTCTCTCCCTCCCCTGCCGTTCAACCACCCCGGTCTCCCACCGCGCCCGCCGGCGACTGCGGCCAAGCACGCCACGTTCGCTTACCAGTCGTCGGCTCTGCCGCCTCGTCCGGACGCTGTCACCAAGGTCAAACAGACCACGGCGACCGGGATGACGGTGTCGGCGCCGAGGAAGATGCTAGAGGGCAAGAGCAAGAAGCCGAGGACACCGAGGTCCACAGAGGAGCCTCCGAGGGCGCAGCGGAGGAAGCCGCTGCAGAGGGCGGCGCCGCTGCCTGCGACGTCGGCGGTCACCGAGGCGCTGGACGACCTGGAGCGCGAGGTGACACGGGGCTTCGTGGAGGACCTGCTGCACGCGCTCGCACCGCCGCCCAGCAGCCTGCCCCTGCCCACCTTCTCCCTCGTCAGGGCGGCCGCCACCAAGGTCCCAGCGCCATGCACGGTGTAGCTGGCCCTGGACACCTTCACCGACGTCGAGTCGACGACTGCCTCTGCCGGGCGCCTACTTCGCATCGCCTCAGCCGGGTTCATTTTTATTTTATTTTATTTTATGTTTCTTTCTCCAAGTTTTTTTCTTTGGATGGAAGAAACGCTACCATAAAAGGGATCGATCCAGTTTTAATTTTCGTTCCTTTTTTCATTTTCTCCTCGGAGTTGTGAGGTAAATGTAAACCTGAACAAAAGTCTAGGTTTGCATAGTCGGTAGCTGAATTCTTGATGTATGAGGCATGATTTTAATTGCCATGATATATGAAGATCAACATGCAGTTCTTTTCTTTAACCTGGAGCAAGGTCAATACGTACGTTTGTGTATGCATATCTTCCTACGAGCAAGAACGGATTGTATATTTATAAACTGTTCCGATTTTATTTACTATCTCACTCACCATTATAAGCTTGTGGACTAATATTATCAGCATGCCTGTTCGAACTAACCACGACGTGTGGCCTGTCCAGCTCTCACTTGGGTGAATATCGAGTTGTATTGGAGTGCCCTAACCAATTGACGAAGACGCATGTCTCAGTCTCTCAGAAACCCTAGACAGTCGGCATAGCTCCACCCGCTCCCTGCCGGCAAGGCCATGCATCCTCTCCTCTGCATGTCGCTCTGACGGGGGGAGGGGCTGGGGATCCCGGGTCTACGTTCAGCTCTGTAGTTAGATCGGTTAGGGTTACAGTTTGGTTCCCCAACAATCAAGGTAGTACGAATAGTGGCTTTGAATCGGGTTAAAGCTTTGATGGTAGGATCGCAAATAATAGAATCTAAACTATCAGAATCTTGAACAGTCGTACAATAGAATCATGCTAATGACTACCTTGCTAACCATGACATTGTGGTGGTGATGATGGAGACGTGTGGTTCAAGAATAATGTTTTCCCGACTTCTGGTCCACCTCATCGACAATGATCTCGTAGACGGTGTAGACGAGGGCGGGGAGAGGGGGCGCTGCTCTTCTAGAGTGGTGGATCTAGTTGTGTCTTATGTTATCTAGATGGTCTTTGAAGGCATCTTTCAATAGAGTGGAAGGCGCTGATTCGTGTCTTGGTCCTCTCGCTCCTTCTCCGGCTAGTGACGTTCTGCCGGCTACGGCGTTGCTGGGGGCTTGTGAGGTAAGGTCCCACCAACCTGTTGGCCGGATTTGGGGTGGTTGTCCAACTATGTTCATCGCCTTCTTATCAAGGACGATAGTCTATTTTTCAGTTTTTCTTTGTTGATGAAAGGATCGAGATGGACCTAGAGGGGGTGAATAAGTCTTCTATAATTTTTAGTACTTTTCCTTAACAATTTAGGCTTTACGAATAACTAGATCAGCCTAAATGTAAGAACGGTGAGCACAACCTATAAAAAGATGTGAAGGTCAATGGACCAAAGTAAAGCACAAGCGACAAAGCCCGGGTATAGAAAGAGTTAAATGCACTGGAGGTCCTAAAATTTTCGCTGGGGTGTCACTTTAGTCTTAATTCTTTTAAAATGCACCTTTAGGTCCTAATTCTTTAACAAATGGTTCACCCGAGGTCCTTTTCTCACGAGCGCTCGCTGACCTGCCCGCGTAGCGCGTTGACCCACGCCACGTCGACTGAGGGCCCAACCGCCAGGCGAGAAAAATACACTGGAGGTCCTAACAGTTCACCCAAGGTCCTTTTTTGCATGATCGTTCGCTGACCTGCTTGCGTGATGCATTGACCCATGCCGCATCAACTTAGAGGCTCTTGCGTTTGCTCTACTTTTACAGAAAGCCCCTTGTAACCCCCCCCCCTCTTGACATTCCCCCGCCCCTACCGAATCTCTCTCTCTCTCTCTCTCTCTCTCTCTCTCTCTCTCTCTCTCTCTCTCTCTCTCTCTCTCTCTCTCTCTCTCTCTCTCTCTCTCTCTCTCTCTCTCTCTCTCTCTCTCTCTCTCTCTCTCTCTCTCTCTCTCTCTCTCTCTCTCTCTCTCTCGTGCCAACACCATCTCCATGGCTGGGCAGCAAGCTCCTCGGCAGGGAAGCGAGTGACGAAGAGGAGCATTGCAGCATCGTCGACGGCGCTGCCTCCTCCTCAAGCTCCTACAGCCTAACCTCGAATCAGAGCAAGCAGTTTGAGAAACTTAATGAAACAGTGGAAATCGAACTAAATCAATGCCTACAACTAGTGATTGTGGCAGGGTAGAGGAGATCACATAGCTACGGGACGATAACGACGAAAAAATTAGAGTTTTTTTGCAATCTTCCTCATCTGCTAGTGACCTTAAGTCGACGTGGCGTGGGTCAACGCGCAACCAAACAGCTCAGCGAATGATTGTGCAAAAAAGAACCTCGGGTGAACCACTTACTATAGAATTATGACCTAAACGTGCATTTTACAAGAAGCAGGATAAAATGGCACTGCCCGGAAACTTTTAGGACCTCCAATGTATTTTTCTTGCCAGTCGGTTGGGCCCTCTATCGACGTGGCATGGGTCAACGTGCCATGCGGGCAGGTCAGCGAGCGCTTATGAAAAAATGGCCTCAGATGAACCAATTACTATTGAATTAGGGCCTAAAGATGCATTTTGGAAGAATTGGGACTAAAGTGACACCCCGATGAAACTTTTAGGACCTCCAGTGCTTTAACTCATATAGAAATAACCAAGGCACGTCGAGAAGAAGATGCATCATGATGTTCACTTCCTTGGATGAAATTTAGTCACCGTTGGAGAGGTGCAGGGCCACAAATGTTTCTCGATGCCACCAAGGCTCACCTTCTTCCCTTGAGCCTTCATCACAATGGCGAAGCTTGATCACTCATGGTAGACCTTAAGGCGGACTTTGAAACTTTATAAACTCTGAGGAAATCCACAAATTTGGATCCTCTCTTACCACATAGGAGTTTCCAACCTCCAAGGATAACAAGAATGATTGGGAAAGCTGGCAAGGTACTCAACTCAAGAAAGTGTTAGGTCAAGAAAATATGGGAAGCTACAATCTTGTCTAGGGTTATCTCCTCTTTCTAATCCCTTGCCAATTTTTCTAAGGAAATCAAAGAATTGGGCCTAGAGAGAGTGGGGGTTATTCTCGGACCTGATACAATTTTGATTGAAGTGGTTAACCGTGCCCCAAAGGTTAGGGTGTCTTTTATAGTTGGAAAGATAACCAACCATTCAGGTCTTAAGTTATACATCCAAACAGTTCAGCCAAATTGTCCTCCTAGCCTAGGTCCAAACTGTCAGTCCTAAGGTCGAGAGCAACAATACTACGTCCCAGTCGGTCGGTCCGGCAGGGTATCACCCCAGGAACAGGACATAGCCTAAGGCCCAAGTCCGTATTGTCTGACAAATGCCCAAACAATGTAGACTGATGTTGAGGGCACTCGGATAACTGTCTGGATAGTCCAGTGCTAACCCAAGAGCACTCAGATAGTCGGGCTTGGATTATGCTCATATGTGTGCTCCCACATAGCTCGGCCTATTGAAAGCATCACTTTGACCGCATTGACATGACATATTATGTGCCTTTTTTGCTTTGACATTATGAATGATAGCAACCATATTTGGTATAGAATGACTAAAGCAAGTATTTCACTAATCACATTCATCTCTTAATAGTATGGTTTACCTACACCTCAAAAACTGGAAAAGAAAGCCATAGATGGACGGGACATGTTTCTTTTTTCTTCGAGCCTGTCGATCCTATCGATGATAAGTTTACGGTCAATTTCTCGTTGATGAACAGATCTGAGAGTTTTGGACCAGATCTTGAGGTTTTCTCTCGTACGTTTAATAGCAATGGCAAGGGCACAGTCTAAGGAGATTTGAGGGTTGCAAGCGGGCCAGGCCTCAGCGACGATACGCTTGCAGGCCGGGTGAAGGGCCCAGAAGGATTCAAACCGAAAGAGGCGGGAACGGGGAATATGCGAGGAGACGTTCACGACTAGGGGGACGTGGTCAGAGGAGAATCGCGTGAGAGAAGACATAGTTGTGTTGGGGAATTGCTCATCCCAAGCGAGGTTAAAGAAGGCTCTGTCAAGACGTTCTAAGGTTGGGGTAAGGCGGTTGTTGGACCAGGTGAAGGATTTGTCCAACAGGGGCAGCTCAAGAAGCTGCAAGTACGAGATGGCCGTGTTGAACAAATATGCCTCCGAGGTGTGGAAGTTTTTGTTATTTTTCTCGCAAGCGAACCGGATTAGGTTGAAATCACCGATTAGAAGCCACGGCGTGGAGTGAGCGGGGGCTATGTCTCTGAGTTCTTGTAGGAAATCCGCTTTCAGCGTTCGTTGAGAAGGAGCATAGATGTTAGAGATGGTTAGGTTGACGCCGGAGACCGGACAGGAGAGGTTGAGGGACGTCGAGAATCTGCCGTGAGAGTGATTTAGGACGGAGAGATGGTGAGAGTCAATCGCAGAGAGGATACCGCCGGCAGAACCAATAGCGTGAAGAGCAACAACTTGGTCTAGCGTTCGAGGCAGGAAATAGTTTAACTTAGGGACCGGAGTGGAATCGAGTTTTGTTTCTTGCAGTAACGCAATGGAGGGTTTTTGCGAGATGAGCTCAGATAGGATGTCTTTACACTTATCAACGTCACCTAGCCCGCGGACATTCCAGGAGAGAATAGAAAAACGAGATTGATTCATGACTTAAACATTCTTTCACCATTAGCCAGGGAGCCGAACAGCAAGGAAATACATATGGGGGAGCGGGCGCATCGAGCAACTATCCTATCGATGGCCAGAAGCGTACTAAACCTATGAAGACTACTAAGCGGGTAAGAAAAGGGCGCGGCTGCAGGCGCAAGGGACCACGAGCACCCCACGACCGGGTGAGCTCTCCTGGCTGGAGCTACGGAAGCGATCATGGTGAGGGGAGAGCACCGGCAGCGCGAACAACGTCCGCCTCATCAGCATCGGCGCTGCAAACCAGAGCGATCTGAGCCAGTTTCTCAGCGGCATCGTCAGCGTCTTCAGGGTCGTCATCAGAGGTGCAAAGGGAGGAACCCTGGACCACCGCAGTCAGCGCATCGGAGGCCGCCAGGAGGTTGAAACGGACCGCCTTGAGCCGGGAGGCTTTTTGTGTCATGGAGGAGTAGAACGGGGCCTCCCGTTCGGCGATGCGGGCGCTGCACCTGAGCTTGGCCGCGGAGACCACACGCTGGGAGTGGACGGCCCTCTTGCGGATGATGTTTTCATGGACGGCGAGGTTGGAGATAGTGGCCACCGAGGAGGAGGCAGCGACCGGCGCCGCCGTAGGGCTGGAGGTCGCTGTCGCATCCACGCCGAGGCTAAGGGCCATGGCCAATACCCCAACGGACGCCGGCACCAGCGTTTCAGTAGCGTCGGCAACACGTTGAGGCGGAAGCGGGTTGTCGGAGGTGACCGTGGTCGTGGCCGAAGCAGAGACGTGAGTCGCCGGAGTAGGGATGAGGAGCTCGGGCAGGGCGGCGCCCGGGTGCAGCGCGATGATGGAAGGAGAGGCATCGGCGTGCGTCTTCCCCTTAGCTTCCCCGTGACGGCTCCACAGGGAGCCATGGCGAGAGGGGGGCGGTCCCCGGCCCCGAGCACGCCGGGCGAAGTCGCGCAGCACAGCCTCACGGACAGGGGAGGCATGTGAGTCGTTGGAGCTGTGGTCGCTGTCGTCGTCCGAAGAGAAGGGGGACGGGTCGTCGGGCCCGATCCCGTGTGCATGGAAGGCGAGACGCGAGAGGGAGACTGTGATGAGCTCACGCCAGGCAGGAGGACGATCATGCCCGGCGGCAGGCGCATGCCGCGGGTGACCATGACCAAGGCACGAACGCTCATGAAGTCGCCGGCGCCGACGCAGTATTGGTCGAGGGCGCAGACGGAGCCGAGGTGCGCGAAGAAGTACTTGATTCCGTCCTCATGCCAAAGCTCATGAGGGAAGTCATTTGCCTCGATCTCCATGAGATCGTCGAAGTTGGCCATGGCACGATTGTCGGTGTGCTCGACGCGCTCGAAGGAGAGCGTGTTCCCTTCGAAGTCGATGTCACCGTGCCCGGTGACGGCCCAGCGGATGTCACGGTTAGGGAAGGAAAGGAGAGCAGCGCCACGGGAAGAAGACGTGACTCCGACGCAATGGTTGTTGCGGCGAGCAGCGATCGCTTTTTTGATGAAGGAGAAGGGGTTATGCATGGGTGACGTGAGGTGGACAAAGCAGAGATGGTCCACCTCCAGAAGGAGGCAAGGTGGCGGAGCTATGAGAGGCAGATCAGCGGCAGGCGGAGGATGAGCGTACGCCGTGGTGGAAGGAGCGGGCGTGAGTGGGCGTGAGGCTTGAGAGGGAGCGAAGGTGGGTGGGCCCCGGTTGGGGTAGGGGCAGGAGGAGTAGGCCGGAAGAGAGGTGGGCAGGGGCCAGCGGTCGCCCGGCGATCGGGCGCAGCAGCCGGACCCTGGTCTCCGTAGATCGTTGTGAGGGACGGGGTTGCATGAGTGTCGACGAAGAAGCCGTGCGAGCCGAACCACAACGGGCGAGTGCCGTCATCGTCGGCGTTGGCGGAGGAGCGGGAGGCAGTGTGGGTGCCCGTCGTGTGAGCCATGCCGCCGCTGTGAAGGAAAGCTGGGTTATGCTTGGGAGCAGCCGGAAGAGCTGGAAAGAAGGGAAGGGTGCGGACGGCACAGCACCTGAAGGAGCGGTGGCCAGAGCGCCAACAGCGGGAGCACCGGACGGGGTCGCGGCAGGCGTCGACGAGGTGGTCAGCGGCGAGACAACGGAAGCACCGTGCGGATGGTTTGCTGCGGGTTTTCGAGCGAGATGTGTGATTGTGCGGGGTTGGGTCGTCCATGATATAGGCCGTGGGCGGCGACTGAGCTGAGGGGAGAGAGGAGAGCAACGCGTCCCTGTATGAGCGACGTGCTGATGCGGCCGTAGTCAGTGGCGGAGCCACCGCCCGGCTAGCCTGGGCAGTTGCCCGGGCTCGCTAGCTGGGCTACATGCTACGATGGCGCTATCAAAACAGGGAAATTACTCCTCGCATGGTGGTTTACCCGGGCAGTGCGCAGCTGGACCAATGGGCTTCCATTTCCTCTCTAGTCAACAGTACTAATTAATTATTTAACACGTTTACTAATTTTCAGTCGTCTGAAAACGAATTGGCTTCAGGTCGTTTTTTAGTCCGTCGGATTAACGGGAATCTCGGCGCACTCGTTTCTGCTCTCAGTCGGGGGGGGGGGGGGGGGGGGGGGGGGCACTCGGGTGTGGATCTGTCGCGGGCCTTTTGTTAGTGGGCTTTCGGGTTTCGGGTTTGTATCGTTGTGTCGATCCGCTAGCAGCCTGTTTTTTGAATTTTCTATTCAGTTGGGCGGCGGCCTTTGTTTCTATTCGGGGGAGGGGATTATTGGTGGGGGTAGGCCGCGGCTGGGTGGAGCCGGCGGAGGGAAGGCTGGGCGGAGACGGCGGAGGGAAGGCGGGGGCGTCGTCGCCGGCGTTTACGAACGGAGATGGCGCGCGGCGAGTCATCCGCGTGGAGAGCTTGCAAGCGGGATTCGGGGACGGCTGCAGTCAAGTCAGATTTTGGTTTGGAGAGGATCTCAGCAGAGCTGCCCCGCCGTGCTCGCCACCAGGAAGCTCCAGCCGGTGGGGGCGATAGCAGTCGTCGTCGTCGTCGGGGCGCTAGGTTTGTCTTCTCCTTCGCGCGGCTCTTTTCCGCCCTCCCCCTTTAGCGGTGGATTTTTTCTTCAGCCTGTCCTGATTGTCGTGTGGCTCAGATCTCCATAGTAGGGGGTGTTGGTCAGTTATTTCGTTGGGTTTTCGTTCAGGAATGTGTGTGGTAGAATCAGAAATCCCCCTGAAATTTGTTCAATCGTGGGGGGCACTTTTCTGAGTGGTTCATCAGAGAGGCGCCCTTGAATTAGTTTGTAGGCACCTTGATGTTCAGTGCTAGTTGTGCTGGATGTAGTTGTAATGTTGAGTTAATTTGAATTGTGTGACTATATTATGATCCCTGTAATTTTTTTAGTGTCTTAAGGAATGTTCTGTGGATGGTCAGATCCAGTGGGGTAATTCACTGGATTATATGTGTTTTTTCTCTGTTATTTGAATGCTTTAGTAATGGATTTTAGTAATGGGTGTGATTTTTTTAATGAGAGTTCAGTGATTATCTGGAGCTTGTTTTTTATGTGGATGATGTGACAGTAGTGATATGCACTAACTATCCAGGGAGTAGATGTTCTGAATTTAGTTATATATATATAGGAGGTGATTTGGTTCAACTCTGTTAATGCAACCGGTACTTAAATCGGAGCACGGGTGGCGACTTGATCTGTTTCCGGAGGGGATCGACCGGTATCGAGATTGTCTTACCGTGGAAATGATTACGGGGGATTTTTTGTTTCCGCTCAAAGTGAACCAAACAAAATGTAACGACATTAGTTTTTGCGCTGTAATTAGATGACCGCTGAAAATGTACGAATCAAGCACCTTCCTAGTGTTTTTTGTTGCAGTTTTAGAGCTTCTGGTATGTTTTGTACAAGTGATAAGTGTGAATGTTGGATGCGTGTGGTTTCAAGATCTTGGAAATAAGTATTTGTTTTGTATGTTGACAGTGCATATCAGTTAAGTGCTCCAGACCCCCTTTTTTGAAGGGCTTTTTGTGATGACCATATGCTGTTTTTTTTTGTCTTTGTCTGATGTCTAGATAGTTATCCCAGCTGACTCCATGTCTTATTTTTTTTGGTTGTATGCATGTTTCATTTTCCTCATTTTGTTGTAAGTTTTTAATCGTGTCATACTGTCTACAATGTTCGTCCATGATTATATTTTTTTTTGTAATATCCTGACATGGGTGCACATTCAACGGGGTGTATTCAGCTATGTTTTTTCGTGCTGCAAGCATGATCTAGCACATAGTCATTCCGTAGGGTAGTTATGTTTTACTTTTTATGGTTGTGAGCTCAATATTTTTGGTCAATCCTTCAGCTAGTCGTGGAGCTCTGCTCCTGTCAGAACAACTTTTACTTTCTGTTCTCATTTTTTTTCTTTTTTGCAGCCTGTAACCCTATTATTTTTTGCTTTTTCTAGTATGCTCCTTTTTTTTGGTGTATGTTGACTTCTTATAGTTTTTGCAAACCACCAGAAGTTTTCTTGGGTGTTCACTTTTTTCTCCATACATGCAGGTGTTCAGATCATGCATGCCATAGACCTTCTAGTGTTGGCTATGATCACAGTTACGATCCTGACAACGAGGTGTCAAATAGTGATAGTCTGGAGGAGAGTAGCACATCCAGTAATGATGTATGCTCATGTTCTTTGTAATCAGTTTATTAATTTTTTTCGTGACTTTTGCTTCTGTCATTTACGGGTGTAAAAGTTTTTGTCTGTCATTCTTTTTTTTTTTTTTTTGCTCTAAAGGAATCTGTGACCAGGAGGAAGAAGATGCTAGAAGATGCTCTATTCGGCTTTTTCAAGAAGGAGGTTTGTTTTTACCGTGTTTGATCCAGTTTACTTTTTAGTTATTTATGTTTTTTTTATTTTTTTTATGTTTGATGGTTTTCTGTTTGTTTGTTTTCCATCTTACCCAACAGGCCCTCAAATCTCTCAAGAGGGAATTCTCAACGTTTTGTCAGAACACTAATATCAAAGTTGAGGTTGCTGAATGTCCTTTTGTTCAGATCTTTTAGTGTTATTTGCATCACAGAATTTCATTTTTTTTGTTCTTTTCTGTTGGTCTTAGTCATTTTTGTTCTATGTGTTTTTTCAGGGTAAAAGGTTAAAAGCAGCAGGGCTGGGAAGGGATGCGTACAGCGTGTATGCTTCCAAGTACTTTGCTGAGATACTGAAGCACATGTCCAGTGGACGTAAGGATGTAATCTCAAAGTACGGGTTCGAGCATCTCGTGAAGTTTGAGAAGACTGAACTCCCTTCTCACTTCACAAGATGGATTGTTGGCTGTGTAGATACGGTATCATCCCAAATCATCATTTCTGATGAGAAGATTATCCCTCTGTCCAAGGAATCAGTCCATCTTGTGCTGGGTCTGCCGAACAGCGGTGTTGTAGCGATGCCTAATAAGGAGAGAGGGAGGAGTTTCATTTTGTCTAGGTTCAATCTTTCTGAAGTTCCAAATGTCACTTTCTGTGGCAATTTGCTCACATCACCTGAAGATCTTAGTGATGAAGATACTTTCATTTGTTTCATGGTGATTGTTATGTCATGCTTTCTCTTCCCTTCTTCAATTGATCACACACACATGGACTTCCTGTTCCTTCTTGAGGATCCTACTGTCACAAGGGAATTCAATATGTGTCTTCTTGTATATGAATGGATTCTGGCTGGCGTCAACCAATATGTGTTGTTTGGTAGGGAAACTGGCAGAAAACCAAAAGCATTTGACTTCTGCACATATTGTTTGGCTGTAAGTGTTTCTGTACCTCTATTGTTGGTTTGTTCTTTTTTATCTCGCAAATCTGTCCTTTTTGTTTTCTAAGTTTTGTTTTTTTTCTCTTTTTTTTTAAGGTTTTGTATTTGGACAAACTTGACTTCGGTGTAAGGGTGGTCGAGCAAGGTGCCCCAAGGATTGTTGCATGGAAGGGTAATTCTATTAAACATTTCTCAGAACTTGACCGGAAGAAGAGAAACTTGTTTGGAAGGAGACCGTTCAAAAAGGAGGTGTGTTATATGTTTTTTGCATTTTTTATGTTGAGAAATTTTTATTCTGTAGTTCAACATGGAGGTTTTGGCTTTGTGCATTTTCTTGTTGCCTTTGTTCTGTAGATAGTTATTACTATTGTCTTTTTTTCTGTTTATTTTGTATCAATAATCCTTTTTTATGGCACAGCTTGTGTTTGCAAATGAAATTGGTGGTCGTCACGGCATTATACGGCAAGGTCTAGCATCACTATCTTTCAAACAGGAAATGATGTCATCTTATGCTAACATTATGCATGCTCAGGTTTGTTTTTTTGTTTTCCTTCACTATGTTGTGATCTTCTCCTCATTTTTTTGGTTTTCTTTTTTTGACATTTTAGTTTTTTTTGTTGTTGTGGTATTTATACGCTTGTTCTTGTCAGATAATTCAGGGCATCATTGACAGTGTACATTGTGCCAACCTATCGGAGTCTGGTTTTCAAAATGACCAGGAAGCAATAACATCAAATGTGTTGAAGTTTCTATCTGAATCGAGGGCATCATCTTTTTTCATCGTTGGTGGTCAGGACATACCTTCAAAATTAGGAGCAGTTGCGGATCAGAACGTGGATATTTTGCGTAAGGAAGATAGAACTCACAAAAAAGGTTCACACGGTATGTATTTTTTTACTGTGTGCTTTTTTGAAGCTCCCTTTTTTACGTTGAGATGCTCACCAGTTTCTTATGTGAGTATATTTTTTGTGTTTTTTGTTTTGTGTAGCAGAGTTTGGCAAACCCAGCTATGTCAACGAGAAGCTCAAGCAAGTTAAGAGCAGCATCAGCGACCTGCCGGGCAAGATCAACAAAAACTTTGTTTCATCAATTGCACCTAGCAAGCATTCCGACGCAGGAACGAGCAACAACAAACTTGATTTGTTGGCTGCTGTCAATAATAGGTCGTCGTTAGTCCGCAAGGGCTTGCAAGACATTTTAGGTTCATTCGCGAAACTTTTCTCCATGTTCTTTTTTTCCTTTTCTTTTTTTCATGTGTTCTTTTCCTGGTTGTAGCAGTGGTTTTGATATCAGTTTTTTTCTGTTTATGATTTCTGAAGCATCTCCAGAATGCGTGGTTACTAAAGTTGTTGAACACAGCACTCCAAAAGGTTAAATGTTTTTTTTGTGTGTTCTTTTCCTGGTTTTAGTAGTGGCTTTTGACATCAATTTCTTTTTGTTTTTTGTTTGTGTTTTTGTCTGCAGCTTCCCCAGAATGTGTGATCACTAAAATTGTTGAACATAGCTCTCCAAAAGGTAAATCTATGTCTTTGTCTTCGTTTCCTTCAGTAGTTAGTTCTCAGGTTTTATTATTATTATTTTCTGCAGTGTAAGTTTTTTCCTCTTATGTTTCTTTTTTTTTCTCATCCAAGCTCCCGAAGTGCAAGTATTGAAGAAGGTCAAGGCTAGGGTGTCCAACACATTGCATCAGGAGCAAGAGTTTTCTTTGCCCAACACATTTCCAGCAGGGTTGAAGGAGCGCAACTCTTTTTTTCAGTTTAGTGTGCAACATACCCAAGGCACTTTCACACGCTCCACCGGTCTAACCAATATTAAAAAGGATGTTGGAGGTCAGGTAGCACCCCACCAGACAGGGCAGTCCAGTTACCAGATGCTAAATCAGATGTCGCCAATAGGCCGTACAAAGTTGTTCAGCGAGGAGGTCAGCTTTTCATGCATCTTTTTTGTCACTTTTTCTTTTTGTCATTATGTTTTTTTTGTTTTTTTTCATGTAACACCTCATGCAATACAGGACTGCAACATTGGCTCCAGCAACAATCCTCCTAAGCTCGTGACATTGTTAGACAAGAAGTTGTTGAAAACCAGCAAAATCATTGGCACAAAGCAAGCACCAATCCCAGTGACTGATCTTTCTCCCTCTCTGGTCAGTGTTTTTGTTATTGTATTCTTTTTCTTCTTTTTTTTGTGTACTAGGCTGTGAGGCATTTTTTTTGGAGCTGAGAGAGTCTTTGTTATACCTCTTTTGTGTTTTAGTTATTTCTTAGCCTTGTCTTCCAATTTTTTTATTTTTCTATATGCGCAACGTAGCTTTGTAAGCTCATCTAATCAGCAGCCATCATTTTTTTGTGTGAGTCCATTGTTACAGTCGAACAGTCCTGAAATCTTAATCTAGTTAGGCAGGAATTTTTTTCCAAACCAATGTTTTACTTTTTTTCTTTTTTCGTAGATGAGTTTTGTGTAAGCATCAAGTGGAGTTTGCATTTTTTTAGTATTCCCTTTCTCTGCTTTTTTTTTGTTCTTTTTTTCCCATGTTAGCTTGACTGAAGTTTATTTGTTTGGTTTTCAGCCAGCTAAGAGGAAGGTAGGTACTGCTGATTTGAGTCCAACAAGTTTTGGTGTCAGACAAATTGAATTAGCCAAGAATGCAGATCACGTATACAACAATCTAATTGGACCAAATGCAAAGCGTCAATGCCAATCTACAGCAGGGGTAGAAGAAGTGGTTAACGTGCCAGACGGTCCTGACGATCACATCATCATTGATGAACTTGCACCTGACACTGTTGCCAACCAAGGCTCACATGATGATCTGATTATTTTGCGACCAAAAAGTCTTTTGGAACTCCCAATTGAGGAAAATGAAAAGTTCCCTGTGTCAAATGAAGACTGCATGCATTACAATTCAATAATCGAACTTGCCTATACAAAAAGAATTCAGAGGTATGTTAATTTAGTTTTTTTCATCCTTTTTTCATGTGTAACCTATATAATTGTTTCACTTCCTTTCTCAATAGTTTTTCTCATCAGTTTTTTTTTGTTCCATGTGGCAAACAAAAACAGGAAGTATGCGTTGACCTATTCAATGGTTCATTGCAATTATGTTTCACTTGGTCAAAGCCTTAT
Organism: Elymus sibiricus; assembly: GCA_039707655.1. Taxonomy (NCBI): domain Eukaryota; kingdom Viridiplantae; phylum Streptophyta; class Magnoliopsida; order Poales; family Poaceae; genus Elymus; species Elymus sibiricus. The sequence continues at coordinate 367,205,960 of CM077673.1, read as the reverse complement.
GCCAACCGGCCATATTGACAACTTCCTCATCCCTTGCTTCTGCCGGAAGTTCTTTGAGGACCGTCACCCCACAATTTCTGGAAGGCACCATTTCTTCCCTAACATTGGTGTACGTTTTCAGTTTGAATCAGCATCTATGTATTTCCTTTTTGTTTTGTATATTAGCCTCTCTGCAATTGCCATTGCTTCTCATTTTTTCTTTGTTTTTTTCTGTTTTCCCGCAGGATAACATTCTTAACTATACAGATGATAAACTAAGATCGATTGCCACTTCATTCTTGGGTGCAGCATCAGCAAGCAGGAGTAAACGTTTAGATTTGTCAGATACGGTTTGTTTTTCTTTGACCTTTTTTTATTCATTTGTTCTTCTTTCTTTTTTTGTCTTTTTTGTTTTGTTTCGTTTTTTATTTTTATTTTTTGCTCTAATGTTTTTAATGTTATTTTCATCCATTTTATCAGCTTTTCTTCCCCACATGCCGCGACAATCATTGGATAGTCTTTGCTGTTGATTTCAAGTGGAAACTATTTGCTTTCTTGGATTCTTTTTACGACAAGGACTCATATTTTCATAAGTCTATCAGAGAAAAATTTGTAAGTTTTTCATCATCTTTTTTCTTTTTCCATTATTTTTTATTTTATAATTTCTTATCTTTTTTCATTCACACGTAGATCGAGAACTTCATCAAGTTGTGGGAAATTATTTTCCAAACAGATCGGGAGTACTTTAAGAAATTCAAAAGGATGTACCCTCATGTGCCAAAACAGAGTAATGGGTGAGTCTCTCTTCAATGTCATTTTGTATTAGGTTTTTTTTCCATCCCCCTTTTTTTGTGTTTTTTTTGTGAACATCATTTTTTTTCCAGAAATGATTGTGGAGTTTTCGCAACAAAGATGATGGAGATATGGGCACCAACCCTAGACCTGCGCAAGATTTTTTCTCAGGATGATATCCAACACATCAGAATTCAGTACATGAACCAACTTTTCTTTTGGAAGAAAAATACTGCAGACAAGAGCCTTGTCACTGGTTTCAACTTACAGGTTTATCTCATTTTTTATTCATTGTCACTCTTAACTTTTTTGGCATTTAAATTTTTGTATGTCAGACTTTTGTAGTTTTTTTAGGTTTTTTTTCAACTGTTCGTTGATTTTTTTTTTGCTTGACAGGGTGAGTTTGTCAGCAATGTTCCATGACAGCATCCGTGTTCTCTCTTCGCGTAGGATTTTTGTGCGGGCGTCAATAGAAAAAGAGAGCTTATTTTTTACTTTTCTCTGTTTAGTTTGCTGTAGATCATTCAGCTAGCAGAGTGTTTGGTTGAATTGTTGATCAACCTGTCGTCGTTTGTAACTGCATCTCAGACCCGTCTTTTTGTAAACGAGCTTGACCACAATGCAAAGCACAAAAAGGTTTCCTGGAAATCATTCAAACGACGACAGGTTTCCGTATTATCATCCATAATATGAATGATAAGTATCTATATTCCTAAGGATGAATACCCTAAGTGTTTCATTCTAGTTCTCTTCAGTTATTTGTTAAGTCTTCAGTTTTTTGGTCAGTGTTTCACTTTAGTTTTTTGAAGTTATTTGAGTGTTGGTCCTCACTATTAGTCATCGGTAATCAGTCTATAAATCAGTATTCTTCAGTCTCGTCCTTTTCAAGTGTCCTTTGTTCTTATCATTCATAGTTCAGGTTTTGTGTGTGTGTGTGTGTGTGTGTGTGTGTGTGTGTGTGTGTTTGTGTGTTCAGTCCTTCATGTTGTGATTGGTCAGTTTATTCAGTCTATTGTTTCCATGAGTGCTCACTTTTCATTTTTTTTCCATTTTAAGTCTTATTCAGGTTTCAGTAATTGTCCTCAGTTTTCTTCATGCTTTTAAACATTGTCTATCTTGGTCCTTCAGTGTATCACTCATCAGTTTCAGCTTGACTAGTTCTTAGTTTTTCTATGTATCAGTTATCACTCATATGTTTGATAAAATTAATCAGTCTTCCAATCCTGAAGTTTAGTTATCTATAAATCTTTAGACCTTCAGTTTTATTTGTTACTATGTTTATCATTACGTGTTCTTTCTCCATTCCTCCGTATATCAATTTTATCAAATTCTTTTCATTTATTTACCTCATCAGTTATCTCAGTTTTATTCTATTCCTTGGTTTTCATTCATTCATTTTCCCCAAGGCTGGAAATGAAAAGTTTTTTCCAGTCCTGTCAGTTTATTTGTCTAGCACTGTGTTATTTCATTCATTCATTTTCCCCAAGGCTGGAAATGAAAAGTTTGTGTTAGCTAGGCCTTAGTCTGAAACTGCAGTGTTCTTTTTCATGTTTTTCAGTCTGTCTCTTTCTCCTCGGTACTAAGACTGCTCACTTCTTTGTGGCTCTGAAACTGTAGCCTCACATGGTTTGCTATTCTTCTTTTTACCTGGAGGACCCTGTGTACAGATAGATAGGCAATCACTGTTTTTCCATAAGAGCAGTCAATCACGGTTGACTCTTCTAAGTAGCGACTGGAAGTATGACTGTGTAGTGATATCATTTATCAGAGGTAGGTCTCATTTTCTGCAGTTATGTCGGTTAGTTATATTCTGCATATTCATTATTTGTTAGTCTTCTGAGTTTTTTTATCAGTACATCTCGTAAGGATGAAAACTTTTCGGTTTTTTGTCTAGTCATTTGTTGTTGTTAGTCAGTTGTTAAGTGAGGAAAGTTGGATGGTCACAAGCCATGCCTGTCTATGCTGGTAAGCATCTCTCATCCGATCATTTCCTTTTTAGCCGCAGATTCTGCATATGTGCTTTAAACATCTAGTTTTTAAGTTTTCTACATTTTTAAAATTGAGGGGTAATCTGCCACCAACATTAGGTAAAAATCTGCCACTTGAAAATTACTAACTATACATGTTGCCCAAGGTGAAATCTGCCACCAACAGTAGGTATATACACACTCGCTTTTTTTACAGAATTGGGAAATCTCATTCAGTGTTGTTTGCTTCAGTTCTATTTTTTGATTTTTTTCTCATTTCATTTGGATCGTCATTGCTGAGAACTCTGTTGCAGTTGACGGCGTTGCAACTCTTCGTTTATATCAGTCCATCTTCGCATATCTATCAACTATACCAAAACATCACGCTCACTTTTGTTCCTGCATTTCTTTTTTGCAAATATCCCTTGTTCTCTCAATAATTTTTCTTCTTACATGAAGTTGTGTACAAGCAAAAAATGTAAATAGGCATGACAACTCTTTTTTTCTCCATTGCTGCAGGGGTACGAGCAGAGGGACTTTGAGCCAATTCATCGCTGCAGTACGGAGGCCTGATCAGTAGGTATGTTGGTGGCTCTGATCTCTTCCTTCTTTTCCTTCCTAGCATTCTGTCGCGCTTGCCCTGCTGTATGGATGAAAAGAATTAATTTTTGTCAGTTCATAACAATAATTATTTTTTTCACATTTTTTTAGATGAGTGTGTCTTTTTTTTAGAATGGAGTGTCATGTTTATTTTCTAGTAGTTTTTTTATAGGGGAATCACCTCCATCAGTTGTGTTTGGCTGCTTTGCTTTCCTTGATCTCTTCTTCTTTGGGATGTCGTACACTTTATCCAAATTAGTGCATTTTCTTTTTGTGTGACCTGGATCATTACAGTGGCTGCATTTGTAGAATGTCTTGTTCTTTATGCGTTCTTGTATTGTCATCATTCGCGGGCGTCCTTTTGTGTGGGCCTTATCAGGATTCAATAGCTCAATAGTTGGATTGCTGCCTCCGTTTTGTGCTACAGTTGTGAGTGTGCCTATTGTTTTGTTGGATCTGCTCATCTCCTCTGTTTGTTTTCCTTGCACATCAATCTCTTCTTCTCCTTCTCTATCCATATCAACTAAGTGTTGTTGAATTCTGACCATTTCTGATAGGAGGTATTCAAATTTCCGTTGATCTTTTGATGCGTTTGAGACAAGCTCCATTAGCTTCATCCCTAGGACATTGTACCTCAGTCCATCATTATCTAATATGATTGGAATTGCCTTGGGTTTGTTCATTTTCTTGCCTTCTTTTCTCCATCTGTCTATTATGTATTTGTCAGGAATCTTTTCCACCTCAAGGTACAACATCACCTTTAGGATATGAGAGCACAAAATGCCATCTTTTTCAAACTTGCAACATATGCATGAGTAATCTTCTTTTTCAATATCCACTTGCACCACATAAAGCCTTGTCCTATGTTCTTGTTTGTAGTAGTTCTTTGCCTGGTATACCATGTATAGTTTCATTTTCTCCTCTTCTCTAATTTGCAATCTTGTTACATCATTGAGAATGAGCTGAAATTTTCTGAAGATGCTTATGTTGTACAGGTTGTGTGCTTGTATTTTGATGTAATACTTGGTGTTGAATGATTTCCAGGAAACCTTTTTGTGCTTTGCATTGTGGTCAAGCTCATCCTCATTTGCATGTATGTTGTCTAGTATTCTTTGGTACTCTCGTAGGAAACTTGTCATGCTGAACTGTGCACCAACACCTTTCTTGAACAAAGCATTTGTGCCCTCACTTCTAGCCGTTGTTTGGATGAAAGGGAAAAACTTTGTCTTGAAGTACACCGGCACAAATTTTTTTCTTGCCTCCCACATGTCTTGAAAAAGTTTCACCTCACCCACATTGTATGTTTCAATCATTGTTTGCCATAGTGTCTCAAACTCTTGCTCTGTCAATGAGTTGTTCACTATGTCGTGGAACTCCTCATATAGGCCTTCATTCAGTTGAAATACTCTGCACCCTTTCTCTTCAGCTTTTTTCATCACATGGAACAAGCATGTTCTATGTGTTGCATGTGGAAACACAACTTTTATTGCTGATTCCATTCCGTTGTCTTGGTCAGTTATTATTGTCTTTGGTGCTTTGCCTCCCATTGCTGCTAAGAATTGTTGGAACAACCACTTGAATGTGTTAGCAGTCTCATCAATAATAAGGGCACAAGCAAACAAGTATGTCTTCCCATGTGGAGAAACACCAACGAACGGTGCAAACGGTAAGTTGTATTTGTTTGTCAGGAAGGCCGTGTCAAAGCTGATGCAGTCCCCATAGTCTTGGTACATTACTCTAGATCTAGCATCTGTCCAAAACACGCTTCTGACTTTGTTTTTTGCATCCACTTCCATTGAGTAGCAAAATCCAGGGCTCTCAGCTTGCTTCTTCTGGAAGTACTGCTGCACTTCCATAACATCACTGTTTTCCAATTCTCTGTTTATTGATGTACCATAGTTGCTCACTTTCCTTTTGTTGTATGGTAACTTGTCCATTCCTCCTCTTATGTATGCCAACACTGCCACTATCTTCCTTGTAGGTATGTTGCACCTTTTCATTGTCCTGATTAATGCTTTCTCTTCATCAGACATGTAAACATGAGATCTAAAAAACCTACTGCCAGGGTTGAGTTGATGGTTATGATCAAGATTGAGGTTAGTTATGCACCATCTTCCTTCTTTCAAAGCTATTATCATTTGTGCTTTGCAATCTGTCTTTGCTATGACAGTGCTTTTTCTTTGTACAGTCAAGTTTTCCCTCTCTGTCTCTGTGTTATGCCCATACTTGTTGCATTTTAGTATCACCCTTGTAACTTCTCTGTCCCTTTTTTTGCTGGTTGTGCGGGCAGTCGACACAACAGATATGGAGAAACCAGCTACAAAGGCATAGAAATTTAAGAACTTTTGAGCTTCCTCCCTCGTAGCAAAGTGCATCCCTGTTTCAGGTTTCATCTCACTATCAATTGTTCTGTCATTTCCTCCTTCTGCGGCCTGTCTTTCATTTTCCAAGAAATTTTCTATTGTTTGTTCACTGATTTCATTATCTTCATTGACATTGTGCTGAAGTTGCAGGTGGCATGCATCAGTTGATGTTCCCTCCTCTCGAGACCGTGTGGGGGAACAAGCATCTTCAGATGTTGGCGAATCGAGGTTCCAGGTATGATTTTGCTCCCTCCGAGGAGACTTGTCTCTTCCTTCACTGTTTGTATCAACCTGTAGGGGTGTGTAGTACCAAGGTTAATCATTAAGTGCATGTTCAAAGTTTCTGTAGTGAAGCAGTATGATTTTTGTTATATATTTTTTGTTATCTTCTTCATTCTTGCATTTCTCTCTAAATTTTCTCACTAGGAAAACAGTTTTTTTACCTGATCCAAGTGAATATTGTCAAAGAGGGTTGGCCTCCATGGGTCTCCTTGACAGTCATCAAATGACATATCATCCACACCATTGTGCCCTTCAGTAGCTGTTGCTTGTGCATCTAGGTCATACATTTGCACAGGAGAATTGTCTTGGTTGTCAACAAAGTCGCCCATCATGCCCAAATCCTGAAAAAAAAATCTGAATTATATCACAATGTCCTTTTTTTCATAAGTTCATTATCTGTTTAAGTTCTTCATTTTTTTTCTCATTGCTCATTTTGTTTTTAAGTTTTCTCACAACCTTACCTCAAGGCTTTGTGTGTTGTTCAATGAATCGTTGTCTCCCAACACATGATTTGTACTTGTTTCTTGCAAATGTATCAGAGGGTCACCCTCATTTCTTGTTTGTCCAATGTCAGCACCATACAAGCACAACTCCTGCCCCTGCATATGATTTTGAACAATGTTTAATTTTTTTCATTTCAGCCTCTTTGCCTTTCTTTTCTTTTTTCATTTTTTTTGAATGTGTCGTACCTGGGAATTGATTGTCTGAGAGCCTTCGCTTAGGTCAATATAGCCCTTCAACAGTGCCACATAAGAGAAGTTCGGCTGTTTTTTCATACACATAATTGTTTTTGTCAGTGTTTTGTGTCCACACAAGTTGTAAGTCATAAAAAGTACAAAGCAATTTTTTTTTCATCCCCTCCTTCTACCTGCATGAACAGAGCATCTTGGCTTCCAATGGACATATCATGCACCTCTTCTTCCGCACCGCTATTCACCTGTGAAAATTCAGTTTTCTATTTCAAACACAACACAACTTTTTTCAAGAACAGGGGGGATGTGATGAATGAAGCAGGAAGCATGTTCACAGTATTAAATTAGTTTGAAATTGTTTTTTTTTTGTTGTTAGTTTTTTCTGAGTTCATTTTAGTTTATGTCAGGTTTCAATTAGTTTTTGGTATCACTTTTTAATGTGTTTTGGGTTTGGTTTGTAGGTGTTATTTTTAGTTTTTTTCGCAGTGTGCAGTTGTGTCATCTTACGGATTTTCTCTAGGGATTCTTTGGTTCAATTTTTTAATTATTGTTTAATTTTTTTTCTTTTTTTTATCATTTCTTTATGTGTGTTCTGTTATTCTTTTTTGCTGGAAAATTGCATTATTAACTCAATAAATCTGTAGTTTTAGTATTAATTCTGATGAGTGAAATGGCTGTATGTACTAGCTTAAATTCATAGGTTTAGTATCAGCAGAAACTCCAGTTTTCCTATTGTTTTAATTTCTGTTCTAGTACAAGTCAGAGTTTTGTGATTTTTGTTTGCTATATCAACTATCTGAAGTAAATTTACTAACTTAATTTTTGTTTTTGATTTTTGTCGATCATGCACATGGGGGAAGTGTCAGATAAGTGGGATGGAGGCCGCAGTCTATTTCTGTACGTTTTTTTTCGTTTGCTCAGTGCCAGTTTCTCATTATATCTCCGCAGGTAAGATTGTGATCCTAGAATCATTTTTTTTACCCCCATTTTGTTAAGGTTGCAGTAGGTGTCATTCCTTTCAAGTTTTCAATAGATTCAAACTATCATTTTTTACGAGAATTGTATTTTTGGTATTTTGAATGTCACATTATGTCATTTTCTTCTGAAGTTTTAATTTCTGTTGTATCTACATTTTGCCCACAGAGTTTAAACTGCCTCTAGAAGTTTACAGTGATGTTTTCATTTTTGCTAGTCATTTTCCCATTCTCTACCTTTTGAATTATAATTGGAAATTGAGTTTAAGTCATCTCCTAATGTTTTTCCTAGTCTAAATATGCACACAGAGCTGGTTTTTCTCTCCGAATTGTTAGCTTGTATTGACAGTTTGAATTTTTTTTCATTTTTCCAGGAAGGAAAAGTATGCAGGCATTGGGGTTGGTTGGGGGGAGGGGGGGGAGGGGGGTGGTGTATCTTAGTGGGGGCGAGGGCAGGTCGCGGCGACTCCAAGCAGCCCAGATCTGGATCGCAAGGAGGATCCATGGCTTCTCCCCCGTCAGCCGCCATGGCGATCGGGATGAAGGTGGAGGACGGAAATGGTTTTGGACTGGTGGTCCGGGTGGAGATCGGGGGGGGGGGGGGGGGGTGGGGGGATGTGGTTAACGCAGGCCGTTAAACGGGTGGGACAGAGGGGAGGGGTGGGGGTTAACGCAGCCCGCTAATAGGCAGCCTTTTTAGCGTGCTGTTGTGATAACGGGTCCGCCAGGCGGCCCGTTTAAGTGACAGGCGAAGGAGCCCAAGAGGGTTTAGTTTTTTCGACCTGAAGTAGTGTAGAAATCAGACGTTTTTCCTGTACTGATGATTTTTTCAGACTGAGTTGTACTCAGCCACATGTCATTGAATGATTGGCTAAAAAACGACCTGACACGAATTTGAAATCAGACGACTGTTCATTAGTCACTCCCTTATTTAATTAAGCACTGACAGGCTAATGGGCTACGAGTACCCACGTGAGACAAGCCTACTTGTTCGGTTCGATTGGGTTTTTCACTCTAGACGAGAAGGCAACGATCGGTCGATAGCTCCACCTCCCTGCAAGTCTGCGAACGAAACTACTATGCAGACGATACTTGTTGGGACGAAAACTGGACGATGGTGAATCCATTGGCATATGGTAGTTTGCTCATACGCATGGACGGCTTGATTAGCACTGTCGTGCAAGAATCGTGCACCGTGAGTCATCTGCATAGCAGCGCTCGTCTGTGAAACCCCCGTTCGTTTAGCTTCTGTTCGAAACGGCGGCATCCTCGATCGATTAGAGGGACATAGACAGACCGAGACCGTCAGCGAGTGGAGGCTGGCCTGGGCACACGGCCCGCGGCAGGGGTGGAGCCGGAGAGCATCCACCCGATATTCCGAGGAACGGTTTGCATCAGCGGCTGCTTGTCCCCGTCTTCGTAATTGGGTGAGATTAATAGACTTATTTCGAGGTCACGGCGAGGGGAATTGGTCATTGGAGATGATTAGCACTTTATGAGCTTAGTCCTTCGTTTAGGGCTTTGTTTTAGATAGTTGATTTTAATTTCAAATTATTAAATTTGAGAGATGAGGAGATTTTTGGCACTGGAAATGTGAGTGGTGTGCAATCGAAAACATAAGTAGAGCCACATCCACCATCTCATATTGCCTCGTGAGATGGTTGCAAGCTCTCTATTTTGAATATATTTGCAAATCACAATACTTAATTTATGTGAATTACAAATCATTTTTTTTTATCTTATAGTGTCTTCTAGGATATTTGAATGGTAATTTGGATAGTTATATTTCCGTCGGCAATATAATGAGTTTGGTTGCAGGTCTGATTCTATAACTTAATGTTGTCAAGTCTCAACTTCATTTTGGCCTATGAAACTAAATAAATATGTACATATTATATTATTTCACTCTGAAATTACATTTGTATGATTTCTATGGTTAGATTTTCACTGCATCATTAATGTGGATTTGTGGTTTGAAAGTTTGATGTTGTTTTATATGTTGTGTATCCGAACATCTGATTTTGGTTTCTAGATTAGACACTCAGGCTCAAATTTGCCCAGGCATCACAAAAGTTCTGGCTCCGCCACTGGCCGTAGTAGTGGGCGAGCAGTTGAGCGCCGGGGAGTCAGTAGGGGTTGCAGCTTTGCAGTCTTTGGAGTGAGACAAGAGCTGGGGAGAGGACTTGTCGAGAGCGGCGTGGGAGAGAGAGGATGAGGAAGGTGACGGGTGAGCAGTGGTCGGCTGCTGGTCGTGCATGCAGAGAGACGGTCGTGGCGATAGACTTGGATGGTGGGGCCCGACCGCAGCGTTGAAAGCACGGTGAGGCGCGTCCATGGTCGGGAGCGACCCAGCCGGCCGAGCGTCCGGGTCCGCAGAGAGTGGGTCGAGCGTCTGCGACCCGTGGTCGTGGTTTTGCATCTCGTGTCTAGCGCTGGTGGGGGAGGGTGGGGCAGGTGGGTGGCAGGAGGCGGTCGTGTGAACAGCGCCGGTGTGCCCGTTGTGTAAGTCAGAGGCGTCAAGAGCGGTCGTGCTTGGACGGGCATGGGCTTGGTGGTCAGCGGGCGTGGGAATAGCAGAGGGGGGATGGGAGCGGTCGTCCGTGAGGTATGACCCTAGAATTGAGGGGGGTAGAAGAGCCGCGTGCGCCGCGGCGATCACGTCGCAAGTGGCATCGGCCGGCACGGCCGCAGCGCGTGCGCGCACCTGGCAGGAGAAGAGCATCAGTTTGAAATTGGGGAAAGGGACCGGAGAGCAGCAAACGATCTCGTTTCGGACTGAGGTGGAGAAAGCTTGTGCCTGGAAAAGGCTGGGGGAGACCATGACACAGTTAAACGCAGTTTGGGAAGCAAATCTGTGATCAAGAGCGTTGTTGACGAGGGTAGGGGATGGGATTATTGTGTCTGAAGCAGCAACAATCCAGAGTGTTGCATTGTTTGGGATTTTGGGTGTGGTTAACGTGGATGTAACCTGGCATCTGTAATCATGAGCAATTAATTTACTGAACGCTACACCGGGTCGGAACGGCCTAACCTGCGGAGCCTGACGACGCCGGCGCCGAGTTGTCGTTGAAGAGGGCGCAACCCTAGCGATCGCTTTAGGCAGGTCCCAACCTGTTCGCACACGAACGCGTCACGCGTATCCTCGACGTCGGGGATGATGCACCGCAGCTCACGTCGAAGGAGGTCCGTCCGGCAGCGCGGTATGTAAGCAAACCGGCGGACGCTTTTGAGACCCGACGCACCGCTTCTCCGGGATGGAACCCGTCAGGAGTCACGGATGGACGATGGGCTGCCCTAAGTCGGTTCGCCCGCCCCTAGAGCCTCGAGGATCGCTGCCCTTCAACACGAAGAACGAACGAAGAACGAGAGAGAAAGAACAAGGGAGAGATGTAAAAGCTAGGGTAAAAAGTAGTAGATGGATTTGTTCGATTGTGTGTTGTTTCAATCGGCCATCACCTCTTCTATTTAAGAGGGGGTTGGACTTTCCGTACAAGGTATGGACCCAAGTTTCCGTCCAAAGAGTCAAAAATACTAGCCAAATTCGGATTTCCAAAATCTACCCGAATCTGGGTACGGTAGTACCGTTTATAGGCACGGTAGTACCGCTTAAATCGGTAGTACCGCTCTGAGTACCGCGCTACTACCGCTTGGGGGCATCGGGGGTCCAGAAGAATTTTCTTAAGCGGTAGTAGAGCGGTAGTTAGGCGCGGTAGTACCGCTCAAGCGGTACTTCCGCTTATGGGAGCGGTACTACCGCCCTCTGCTGTAGCAGCATCTTGTAACGGCCGTAACTTTTGCATACGATCTCGGATTGAGACGATTTTTGTATCAAAATCGACCGATTCGACGAGAAGAAGACAATCCGTGTAGAAACTTTTCTCATATGAGGCCATCTTGGGGGCGTAATCAGCCGAATAGTGTTCTGCATACAAAATCAGTACTTCGAACACAACTTCGGCCTTAGAGCTGAGCTCGGATGGCTATGGCCCAAATATCAAAGTTTCTCCTTTCGACGATACGGAACTTTCTCACTTTGAGCACTTTCCCATTTGAGGCCTTCTTAATTATGTTTTTGACCATGCCAAAATCTGGTGTCAACACATGCCCCCCTGTTTTTCGGCAAAACTTGTGTGCCGAAAAATAATTTGCATAGAGATTGCTCTAAGGACGATGTCAACACTCCATCGGCCATTTATATGTGCTTAGGGCGATAATCATATATCGGCCATGTTTGCTCTTAGGGCGATAATCATATATCGGCCATGTTTGTGCTTAGGATGATAAGTATACATCTTGAAGTCGATTGCCACCATCCCGAACCGGCGTAGATTCAAAATCCTCCATCTCATCTTCATCTTCCAACGTGTATATTGGACTTAAAATTTCCTCAATCAAAGGGGATGTTTCAGGTGGCGTGGACGATGTAATAAGGGCTGCATCATCCTTTTTTGGTGGCGTAGGTGCTGTTGTAGCTAGTGTAGAGGCATCTGCGTTCCCTTTTTGTTTAGGCCTCCACACTTGTTTTGTGGGCGCCACGGGCCGAATTTTATTGAACAATTCGTTCTTTTGCTCTTCTACTTCATGTGCCGCCTTCTCGCGGCTCCTCATGCGTTGTAATCTCCTTTTTTGTGTCTTGGACAGACCGGAAGGACACCACTTAGGTTGAATATACTTGGGATCCTTAGATTCTGCTTCGCTTGGAGAATTTTTTGTTGGCCGATTAGCACCATGGCTTGAACGGCCTTGTGTAGGATAATAAAGCTTTTTGTGAGCAGGCCTTCTAGGTGTTATCCACCCCATATGAAAAGCATAAGGAGCCATTGGGGGCTGCCCCCATCCTCCATTGAAGTCTCCCATGTAATATGGCGCATAGGGGGGTGGTAGCATCCATGGTGCCAGTGCCCATGACCCATATGGCCTTGCATAGTGTCGCGACTCTTGCTTCGGAGGTGATCTTGAACGCTTTGAATATGATGGCCGATTAGAGCTAGAACCGGCCGCTTGACTTGCATATTTGGATAGCAACATATCAAAAGTTGGCTTGATAAATTCAACATGAGTATCCCCTTGTACTTGCGGTTGCCCCCCGAGTGCAGGATTTTTTATGGTGATCTTGATTACCTCTCCACCATCGGATTGCTTCTCAAGCACGACTTGCCTCCCCAAGATCTTGTCGCCATCTTTGTTCTTCCTGGGCTCACCAATGACAATATTATCTTTATTAGCTGATTCGGCTATGTTAGGCCGAATTAACATTTTCTTCCCCTCCAAAGTCATGGTATTCATTGGGAAGGGCTGTCTATCAACTTGCATCTCAGAAAAACTCAATCGTCCGTCATTAATGGCCGATTGTATCTGTCGCCGAAAAACATTGCAATCATTAGTAGCATGAGAAAATGAATTATGATATTTGCAATAAGCACGCCGTTTCAGCTCCTCAAACGGCGGTATGGTGTGTGATATTCTAATCATCTTTTCTTGCAAGAGAGCATCAAATATTCTATCACACTTGGATATATCAAAAGTAAATTTCATCTCCTCATCACGATTCTTACGAATCGGCTTAAGAGCATTGCATGCATAGGGTTTGGCCTTTGAGGACCAAACAAATTCAGTGGTACAGACATCAACCTCATCGTCCGAATATTCATCATTATAATCAAGCATATGCATTCTAGGACGATCAGTTGTTGACCTATGAATCTCTTTACTTCGGCTTTCTTGAGCCAAAGCTTTCTGCAAGACTTGGTTAATATTTAAAAACTCATAACTTTCTAGCCTCTCCTTAATGTGAGTTTTCAAACCATTAAGGATAAGATCCGCCAAGTCTCTTTCGGTTATCACTAAGCTATAGCATCGGTTTTTTATATCTCTAAATCTTTTGACATAATCGGTGACCGATTCATCATGCTTTTGCCTAACCGATGTAAGGTGTGATAACTTAAGCTCATTGTCGCCACTATAAAAGTGATCATGAAACTTTTGCTCTAGTTGCGACCATAAGAGAATTGAGCCAGGTGGCAAAGCAGCAAACCATGAAAATGCGGTGCCAGTTAAAGATAAGGGAAATAACCGCACTTTCAATTCTTCTATGGAACTTGCTTCACCCAACTGTGCTAGATACTGACTCACATGCTCCCAAGTTGTTTTTGTGCCCTCTCCACTAAATTTGACAAAATCAGGAACCGTATAACCTGGAGGGTACAAAACTGCGTCGAAGTGTTCAGGATAAGGCTTTTGATACACACGACTCTTTACTTTCGGCTCGTTTCCGAAAGTTTCTTGAAACATCTTATGCAAATCCTCCCTTAATTTGGCTAAAATTGGATCCGAGGTAGATGAAGATGCTTGTGGCAATGACATAGGAGCAACTTGGGAACTAGCTAGTGATACAACTTGTGGAGTAGGCGCCGAAACATAATTCGGCAGAAGACCAAACATGCTTGTACTCATAGGTGATGTGACAAACTAATTCGGCGTAGACGCCGAATTGGGTACACTCATAATAGGATTAGGGTATGCAGGTGCAGCCACAAGTTGATTGGTTTAGCTAGGATAAAAATTCATCGGCAAATTGTAATGTTGTTGCATGGGAGGTGCCGATGAAATAGGTAAAGTTGGATTAGGTTTTTCTGGGCTAATGGATACACCAAAATTACCACTAGATGACGGCGGCATATTTTTCTGAGCATTAGTATTTGCCACGAAAGAATTGTACGCCATCACATTACCCTTACTAACAAGACTTTCAATCACAGACAGTTGCTCAGGAGAAAAAACTTTGCTCACAGTGATTTCATCTTGTTCATCAATGGGAGGAGGTAACCTGATTTCTCCAATCGGAGTGATGTTGCCTTGGCGGTCCTTCTTGAAACTTGAAAGAAACGCCTCCAAATCCTCCTCCTCGCGCTTCTTCTTGAGCGCCTCAAAAGCCTCTTCACGCTTTTTCTTGAGCGCTTCGTAGGCCTGGCGATGTTCCTCCGATAGCTCATCAAGACCGGGCTTAATGACGTTATCGGCGCTAACTTCTGAGGGCTGGGGAAGATTTGACATGGTTGATGATGATTCTTGATCTTTCGTCCCCAGCGGAGTCGCCAAAAAGTGTGTTCGCACACGAACGCGTCACGCGTACCCTCGACGCCGGGGGTGATGCACCGCAGCTCACGTCGAAGGAGGTCCGTCCGGCAGCGCGGTACGCAAGCAAACCGGCGGACGCTTTTGAGACCCGACGCACCGCTTCTCCGGGATGGAACCCGTCAGGAGTCACGGATGGACGATGGGCTGCCCTAGGTCGGTTCGCCCGCCCCTAGAGCCTCGAGGATCGCTGCCCTTCAACACGAAGAACGAACGAAGAACGAGAGAGAAAGAACAAGGGAGAGATGTAAAAGCTAGGGTAAAAAGTAGTAGATGGATTTGTTCGATTGTGTGTTGTTTCAATCGGCCATCACCTCTTCTATTTAAGAGGGGGTTGGACTTTCCGTACAAGGTATGGACCCAAGTTTCCGTCCAAAGAGTCAAAAATACTAGCCAAATTCGGATTTCCAAAATCTACCCGAATCTGGGTACGGTAGTACCGTTTATAGGCATGGTAGTACCGCTTAAAGCGGTAGTACCGCTCTGAGTACCGCGCTACTACCGCTTGGGGGCATCGGGGGTCCAGAAGAATTTTCTTAAGCGGTAGTTAGGCGCGGTAGTACCGCTCAAGCGGTACTTCCGCTTATGGGAGCGGTACTACCGCCCTCTGCTGTAGCAGCATCTTGTAACGGCCGTAACTTTTGCATACGATCTCGGATTGAGACGATTTTTATATCAAAATCGACCGATTCGACGAGAAGAAGACAATCCGTGTAGAAACTTTTCTCATATGAGGCCATCTTGGGGGCGTAATCAGCCGAATAGTGTTCTGCATACAAAATCAGTACTTCGAACACAACTTCGGCCTTAGAGCTGAGCTCGGATGGCTATGGCCCAAATATCAAAGTTTCTCCTTTCGACGATACGGAACTTTCTCACTTTGAGCACTTTCCCATTTGAGGCCTTCTTAATTATGTTTTTGACCATGCCAAAATCTGGTGTCAACACATGCCCCCCTGTTTTTCGGCAAAACTTGTGTGCCGAAAAATAATTTGCATAGAGATTGCTCTAAGGACGATGTCAACACTCCATCGGCCATTTATATGTGCTTAGGGCGATAATCATATATCGGCCATGTTTGCTCTTAGGGCGATAATCATATATCGGCCATGTTTGTACTTAGGATGATAAGTATACATCTTGAAGTCGATTGCCACCATCCCGAACCGGCGTAGATTCAAAATCCTCCATCTCATCTTCATCTTCCAACGTGTATATTGGACTTAAAATTTCCTCAATCAAAGGGGATGTTTCAGGTGGCGTGGACGATGTAATAAGGGCTGCATCATCCTTTTTTGGTGGCGTAGGTGCTGTTGTAGCTAGTGTAGAGGCATCTGCGTTCCCTTTTTGTTTAGGCCTCCACACTTGTTTTGTGGGCGCCACGGGCCGAATTTTATTGAACAATTCGTTCTTTTGCTCTTCTACTTCATGTGTCGCCTTCTCGCGGCTCCTCATGCGTTGTAATCTCCTTTTTTGTGTCTTGGACAGACCGGAAGGACACCACTTAGGTTGAATATACTTGGGATCCTTAGATTCTGCTTCGCTTGGAGAATTTTTTGTTGGCCGATTAGCACCATGGCTTGAACGGCCTTGTGTAGGATAATAAATCTTTTTGTGAGCAGGCCTTCTATGTGTTGTCCACCCCATATGAAAAGCATAAGGAGCCATTGGGGGCTGCCCCCATCCTCCATTGAAGTCTCCCATGTAATATGGCGCATAGGGGGGTGGTAGCATCCATGGTGCCAGTGCCCATGACCCATATGGCCTTGCATAGTGTCGCGACTCTTGCTTCGGAGGTGATCTTGAACGCTTTGAATATGATGGCCGATTAGAGCTAGAACCGGCCGCTTGACTTGCATATTTGGATAGCAACATATCAAAAGTTGGCTTGATAAATTCAACATGAGTATCCCCTTGTACTTGTGGTTGCCCCCCGAGTGCAGGATTTTTTATGGTGATCTTGATTACCTCTCCACCATCGGATTGCTTCTCAAGCACGACTTGCCTCCCCAAGATCTTGTCGCCATCTTTGTTCTTCCTGGGCTCACCAATGACAATATTATCTTTATTAGCTGATTCGGCTATGTTAGGCCGAATTAACATTTTCTTCCCCTCCAAAGTCATGGTATTCATTGGGAAGGGCTGTCTATCAACTTGCATCTCAGAAAAACTCAATCGTCCGTCATTAATGGCCGATTGTATCTGTCGCCGAAAAACATTGCAATCATTAGTAGCATGAGAAAATGAATTATGATATTTGCAATAAGCACGCCGTTTCAGCTCCTCAAACGGCGGTATGGTGTGTGATATTCTAATCATCTTTTCTTGCAAGAGAGCATCAAATATTCTATCACACTTGGATATATCAAAAGTAAATTTCATCTCCTCATCACGATTCTTACGAATCGGCTTAAGAGCATTGCATGCATAGGGTTTGGCCTTTGAGGACCAAACAAATTCAGTGGTACAGACATCAACCTCATCGTCCGAATATTCATCATTATAATCAAGCATATGCATTCTAGGACGATCAGTTGTTGACCTATGAATCTCTTTACTTCGGCTTTCTTGAGCCAAAGCTTTCTGCAAGACTTGGTTAATATTTAAAAACTCATAACTTTCTAGCCTCTCCTTAATGTGAGTTTTCAAACCATTAAGGATAAGATCCGCCAAGTCTCTTTCGGTTATCACTAAGCTATAGCATCGGTTTTTTATATCTCTAAATCTTTTGACATAATCGGTGACCGATTCATCATGCTTTTGCCTAACCGATGTAAGGTGTGATAACTTAAGCTCATTGTCGCCACTATAAAAGTGATCATGAAACTTTTGCTCTAGTTGCGACCATAAGAGAATTGAGCCAGGTGGCAAAGCAGCAAACCATGAAAATGCGGTGCCAGTTAAAGATAAGGGAAATAACCGCACTTTCAATTCTTCTATGGAACTTGCTTCACCCAACTGTGCTAGATACTGACTCACATGCTCCCAAGTTGTTTTTGTGCCCTCTCCACTAAATTTGACAAAATCAGGAACCGTATAACCTGGAGGGTACAAAACTGCGTCGAAGTGTTCAGGATAAGGCTTTTGATACACACGACTCTTTACTTTCGGCTCGTTTCCGAAAGTTTCTTGAAACATCTTATGCAAATCCTCCCTTAATTTGGCTAAAATTGGATCCGAGGTAGATGAAGATGCTTGTGGCAATGACATAGGAGCAACTTGGGAACTAGCTAGTGATACAACTTGTGGAGTAGGCGCCGAAACATAATTCGGCAGAAGACCAAACATGCTTGTACTCATAGGTGATGTGACAAACTAATTCGGCGTAGACGCCGAATTGGGTACACTCATAATAGGATTAGGGTATGCAGGTGCAGCCACAAGTTGATTGGTTTAGCTAGGATAAAAATTCATCGGCAAATTGTAATGTTGTTGCATGGGAGGTGCCGATGAAATAGGTAAAGTTGGATTAGGTTTTTCTGGGCTAATGGATACACCAAAATTACCACTAGATGACGGCGGCATATTTTTCTGAGCATTAGTATTTGCCACGAAAGAATTGTACGCCATCACATTACCCTTACTAACAAGACTTTCAATCACAGACAGTTGCTCAGGAGAAAAAACTTTGCTCACAGTGATTTCATCTTGTTCATCAATGGGAGGAGGTAACCTGATTTCTCCAATCGGAGTGATGTTGCCTTGGCGGTCCTTCTTGAAACTTGAAAGAAACGCCTCCAAATCCTCCTCCTCACGCTTCTTCTTGAGCGCCTCAAAAGCCTCTTCACGCTTTTTCTTGAGCGCTTCGTAGGCCTGGCGATGTTCCTCCGATAGCTCATCAAGACCGGGCTTAATGACGTTATCGGCGCTAACTTCTGAGGGCTGGGGAAGATTTGACATGGTTGATGATGATTCTTGATCTTTCGTCCCCAGCGGAGTCGCCAAAAAGTGTGTTCGCACACGAACGCGTCACGCGTACCCTCGACGCCGGGGGTGATGCACCGCAGCTCACGTCGAAGGAGGTCCGTCCGGCAGCGCGGTACGCAAGCAAACCGGCGGACGCTTTTGAGACCCGACGCACCGCTTCTCCGGGATGGAACCCGTCAGGAGTCACGGATGGACGATGGGCTGCCCTAGGTCGGTTCGCCCGCCCCTAGAGCCTCGAGGATCGCTGCCCTTCAACATGAAGAACGAACGAAGAACGAGAGAGAAAGAACAAGGGAGAGATGTAAAAGCTAGGGTAAAAAGTAGTAGATTGATTTGTTCGATTGTGTGTTGTTTCAATCGGCCATCACCTCTTCTATTTAAGAGGGGGTTGGACTTTCCGTACAAGGTATGGACCCAAGTTTCCGTCCAAAGAGTCAAAAATACTAGCCAAATTCGGATTTCCAAAATCTACCCGAATCTGGGTACGGTAGTACCGTTTATAGGCATGGTAGTACCGCTTAAAGCGGTAGTACCGCTCTGAGTACCGCGCTACTACCGCTTGGGGGCATCGGGGGTCCAGAAGAATTTTCTTAAGCGGTAGTAGAGCGGTAGTTAGGCGCGGTAGTACCGCTCAAGCGGTACTTCCGCTTATGGGAGCGGTACTACCGCCCTCTGCTGTAGCAGCATCTTGTAACGGCCGTAACTTTTGCATACGATCTCGGATTGAGACGATTTTTATATCAAAATCGACCGATTCGACGAGAAGAAGACAATCCGTGTAGAAACTTTTCTCATATGAGGCCATCTTGGGGACGTAATCAGCCGAATAGTGTTCTGCATACAAAATCAGTACTTCGAACACAACTTCGGCCTTAGAGCTGAGCTCGGATGGCTATGGCCCAAATATCAAAGTTTCTCCTTTCGACGATACGGAACTTTCTCACTTTGAGCACTTTCCCATTTGAGGCCTTCTTAATTATGTTTTTAACCATGCCAAAATCTGGTGTCAACACATGCCCCCCTGTTTTTCGGCAAAACTTGTGTGCCGAAAAAATAGAGATTGCTCTAAGGACGATGTCAACACTCCATCGGCCATTTATATGTGCTTAGGGCGATAATCATATATCGGCCATGTTTGCTCTTAGGGCGATAATCATATATCGGCCATGTTTGTGCTTAGGATGATAAGTATACATCTTGAAGTCGATTGCCACCATCCCGAACCGGCGTAGATTCAAAATCCTCCATCTCATCTTCATCTTCCAACGTGTATATTGGACTTAAAATTTCCTCAATCAAAGGGGATGTTTCAGGTGGCGTGGACGATGTAATAAGGGCTGCATCATCCTTTTTTGGTGGCGTAGGTGCTGTTGTAGCTAGTGTAGAGGCATCTGCGTTCCCTTTTTGTTTAGGCCTCCACACTTGTTTTGTGGGCGCCACGGGCCGAATTTTATTGAACAATTCGTTCTTTTGCTCTTCTACTTCATGTGCCGCCTTCTCGCGGCTCCTCATGCGTTGTAATCTCCTTTTTTGTGTCTTGGACAGACCGGAAGGACACCACTTAGGTTGAATATACTTGGGATCCTTAGATTCTGCTTCGCTTGGAGAATTTTTTGTTGGCCGATTAGCACCATGGCTTGAACGGCCTTGTGTAGGATAATAAAGCTTTTTGTGAGCAGGCCTTCTAGGTGTTGTCCACCCCATATGAAAAGCATAAGGAGCCATTGGGGGCTGCCCCCATCCTCCATTGAAGTCTCCCATGTAATATGGCGCATAGGGGGGTGGTAGCATCCATGGTGCCAGTGCCCATGACCCATATGGCCTTGCATAGTGTCGCGACTCTTGCTTCGGAGGTGATCTTGAACGCTTTGAATATGATGGCCGATTAGAGCTAGAACCGGCCGCTTGACTTGCATATTTGGATAGCAACATATCAAAAGTTGGCTTGATAAATTCAACATGAGTATCCCCTTGTACTTGCGGTTGCCCCCCGAGTGCAGGATTTTTTATGGTGATCTTGATTACCTCTCCACCATCGGATTGCTTCTCAAGCACGACTTGCCTCCCCAAGATCTTGTCGCCATCTTTGTTCTTCCTGGGCTCACCAATGACAATATTATCTTTATTAGCTGATTCGGCTATGTTAGGCCGAATTAACATTTTCTTCCCCTCCAAAGTCATGGTATTCATTAGGAAGGGCTGTCTATCAACTTGCATCTCAGAAAAACTCAATCGTCCGTCATTAATGGCCGATTGTATCTGTCGCCGAAAAACATTGCAATCATTAGTAGCATGAGAAAATGAATTATGATATTTGCAATAAGCACGCCGTTTCAGCTCATCAAACGGCGGTATGGTTGTGATATTCTAATCATCTTTTCTTGCAAGAGAGCATCAAATATTCTATCACACTTGGATATATCAAAAGTAAATTTCATCTCCTCATCACGATTCTTACGAATCGGCTTAAGAGCATTGCATGCATAGGGTTTGGCCTTTGAGGACCAAACAAATTCAGTGGTACAGACATCAACCTCATCGTCCGAATATTCATCATTATAATCAAGCATATGCATTCTAGGACGATCAGTTGTTGACCTATGAATCTCTTTACTTCGGCTTTCTTGAGCCAAAGCTTTCTGCAAGACTTGGTTAATATTTAAAAACTCATAACTTTCTAGCCTCTCCTTAATGTGAGTTTTCAAACCATTAAGGATAAGATCCGCCAAGTCTCTTTCGGTTATCACTAAGCTATAGCATCGGTTTTTTATATCTCTAAATCTTTTGACATAATCGGTGACCGATTCATCATGCTTTTGCCTAACCGATGTAAGGTGTGATAACTTAAGCTCATTGTCGCCACTATAAAAGTGATCATGAAACTTTTGCTCTAGTTGCGACCATAAGAGAATTGAGCCAGGTGGCAAAGCAGCAAACCATGAAAATGCGGTGCCAGTTAAAGATAAGGGAAATAACCGCACTTTCAATTCTTCTATGGAACTTGCTTCACCCAACTGTGCTAGATACTGACTCACATGCTCCCAAGTTGTTTTTGTGCCCTCTCCACTAAATTTGACAAAATCAGGAACCGTATAACCTGGAGGGTACAAAACTGCGTCGAAGTGTTCAGGATAAGGCTTTTGATACACACGACTCTTTACTTTCGGCTCGTTTCCGAAAGTTTCTTGAAACATCTTATGCAAATCCTCCCTTAATTTGGCTAAAATTGGATCCAAGGTAGATGAAGATGCTTGTGGCAATGACATAGGAGCAACTTGGGAACTAGCTAGTGATACAACTTGTGGAGTAGGCGCCGAAACATAATTCGGCAGAAGACCAAACATGCTTGTACTCATAGGTGATGTGACAAACTAATTCGGCGTAGACGCCGAATTGGGTACACTCATAATAGGATTAGGGTATGCAGGTGCAGCCACAAGTTGATTGGTTTAGCTAGGATAAAAATTCATCGGCAAATTGTAATGTTGTTGCATGGGAGGTGCCGATGAAATAGGTAAAGTTGGATTAGGTTTTTCTGGGCTAATGGATACACCAAAATTACCACTAGATGACGGCGGCATATTTTTCTGAGCATTAGTATTTGCCACGAAAGAATTGTACGCCATCACATTACCCTTACTAACAAGACTTTCAATCACAGACAGTTGCTCAGGAGAAAAAACTTTGCTCACAGTGATTTCATCTTGTTCATCAATGGGAGGAGGTAACCTGATTTCTCCAATCGGAGTGATGTTGCCTTGGCGGTCCTTCTTGAAACTTGAAAGAAACGCCTCCAAATCCTCCTCCTCGCGCTTCTTCTTGAGCGCCTCAAAAGCCTCTTCACGCTTTTTCTTGAGCGCTTCGTAGGCCTGGCGATGTTCCTCCGATAGCTCATCAAGACCGGGCTTAATGACGTTATCGGCGCTAACTTCTGAGGGCTGGGGAAGATTTGACATGGTTGATGATGATTCTTGATCTTTCGTCCCCAGCGGAGTCGCCAAAAAGTGTGTTCGCACACGAACGCGTCACGCGTACCCTCGACGCCGGGGGTGATGCACCGCAGCTCACGTCGAAGGAGGTCCGTCCGGCAGCGCGGTACGCAAGCAAACCGGCGGACGCTTTTGAGACCCGACGCACCGCTTCTCCGGGATGGAACCCGTCAGGAGTCACGGATGGACGATGGGCTGCCCTAGGTCGGTTCGCCCGCCCCTAGAGCCTCGAGGATCGCTGCCCTTCAACACGAAGAACGAACGAAGAACGAGAGAGAAAGAACAAGGGAGAGATGTAAAAGCTAGGGTAAAAAGTAGTAGATTGATTTGTTCGATTGTGTGTTGTTTCAATCGGCCATCACCTCTTCTATTTAAGAGGGGGTTGGACTTTCCGTACAAGGTATGGACCCAAGTTTCCGTCCAAAGAGTCAAAAATACTAGCCAAATTCGGATTTCCAAAATCTACCCGAATCTGGGTACGGTAGTACCGTTTATAGGCATGGTAGTACCGCTTAAAGCGGTAGTACCGCTCTGAGTACCGCGCTACTACCGCTTGGGGGCATCGGGGGTCCAGAAGAATTTTCTTAAGCGGTAGTAGAGCGGTAGTTAGGCGCGGTAGTACCGCTCAAGCGGTACTTCCGCTTATGGGAGCGGTACTACCGCCCTCTGCTGTAGCAGCATCTTGTAACGGCCGTAACTTTTGCATACGATCTCGGATTGAGACGATTTTTATATCAAAATCGACCGATTCGACGAGAAGAAGACAATCCGTGTAGAAACTTTTCTCATATGAGGCCATCTTGGGGGCGTAATCAGCCGAATAGTGTTCTGCATACAAAATCAGTACTTCGAACACAACTTCGGCCTTAGAGCTGAGCTCGGATGGCTATGGCCCAAATATCAAAGTTTCTCCTTTCGACGATACGGAACTTTCTCACTTTGAGCACTTTCCCATTTGAGGCCTTCTTAATTATGTTTTTGACCATGCTAAAATCCGGTGTCAACACAACCCTTGACCCTGGTTGACCGTGGAGGAAGCAGCGAAATCGATGCAGATGGCCCGACCGGAGCTGATGGCGAACGTGGGGTAGCATTGGCAGGGGCAAAGGCACGTCGGTGAAGGGAAGACAGCGGCTGGTCTCCGCCGGGAGACGGCGGGGCGGTGATGTAGGCGAAGTAGTGTTCGTTGTTGATTGGCGAGCAGTCGAGGACGAGCTTGGCGACGTTGGAGCCGGCGACGATGAAGGAGAAGCAGCATGCGGAGACGCGTTGGACGGCGAACTCCGCGGCGACGCCACCGAGCGGAACTGAAGGAGAGTGGCAACGAGCGGAGCATCCAGGTAGAGCGAGGATGGGCGGAAGCGGATGAGGAGCAGGCAGGCTGCAGCGTTGTCGTTGCCCGCCGGAGAGACGCGTGAATGGAGGGTGGACCAGACAGAGCTCTGGAAGTCGAGGCCGTCTGCCTCGTCCAAGCGTAGCTGGAAACGGATGAAATCCCAAGCATGCACCAGTCGGTCGCCCAGATTGGAGATGTGTTTGGTGGCCGGCGGCGAGGGAGGAGGAGCGTGGGAGGGAGGAGCGGGAGCCATCGCATGTAGGAAGATCGCTTCGTGTTGGTCACTTTAGGCTTGGAGCATTACTTGCGTGATCGCTGACTCACTGTGCGTGTATAGCATGAAGAAGGGAGGAGGATGGAGGAAGGAGGATTCTCCTTCCCAAGAAAAACTCTGCCAGAACCCCGGATGACTTCCGCCCTATATCCCTCCAAAACTGCATGCCAAAGGCTGTCGCTAAGGTTATCACCAATAGAATTGAACCTCTAATCCCTCTTCTCATCCATGGAGACCAAACTGGCTTCATCTCCGGCAGATGCATCGCTGAGAACTTCATCTATGTTGTTGACATCCTAAGTGCCTGCCACACCAGGAAGGCCCCCACTATGGTTCTCAAGATTGACTTCAGAAAAGCCTTTGACTCTATCTGTTGGGAATCTCTATTGCTCATTCTTCTCTCTAGGGGTTTCCCGACCACAACCGTCAATTGGATCCGAACTCTGCTTATCTCTAGCAAGACGGCGGTCCTTCTGAATGGGTCTCCTGGCCCCTGGATCAACTGTATGGTCGGTCTACTGCAGGGCGACCCGATGTCTCCCTACCTCTTCCTTATCGTCGCAGATCTGCTGCAACGCTTAATCATTCAGGCTTCCTCTCCCGGCCAGCTTTGCCACCCGATCTACAAAGATAGACCACCCACTGTGCTCCAGTATGCGGATGACACTCTTATCATTGCCCATGCCTCCCCTCAGGCTGCAAACACGCTAAAAGACATCCTGGACAACTTCGCCCTCGCTACCGGCCTTTCTATCAACTTCAAGAAAACTACATCGCCCAGACCTTCGGCTGTGACATCGCCTCCTTCCCCCAGATTTATCTGGGTCTCCCACTCTCCCACATTCGCCTGCCCTCTTCCGCTTTTGAACCAATCATTCAACGCTTCCTTAAGTACCTCTCGGGGTGGGCGGCAAAACTTCTCTCCAGAGGGGCCAGACTGACTCTAATCTCCTCCACTCTCGACGCCCTCGCCACACACTTCTTATCCGTCTTTAGGCTGCCCAAGAAGATCATAAAAAGACTGGACGCTATCCAAAGATCTTTCTTCTGGGCAGCAGAAGAATCTTGCTCAGGTGCAAAATGCCTTATTGCCTGGAAAAATGTGGTCACTCCCAAACAGATGGGCGGGCTAGGTATCAAGAACCTGGCACTTCAAAACAATTGCCTCATGAAATTCGCCTTCAAACTGCTTCAAAAACCAGACCTGCCTTGGGTGAATTGGTTCTTCCAACACTACTCTCTTGACTTCATGCTTAAACCCGCTCACCCCCACTACCTCTGGCGTATCATCCAGCAACAGCTATGCAGCCTTTGCAAAATCTCTTTCGTCCTTACAAATAATGGCACATCCACCTTCTTCTGGCTCGACGCTTGGCTGCTACCAACTCCTCTCGCAGAAATTTACCCCCACCTCTTCTCTCACTCAACTTCACCCTCTGTCCTGGTATCTCACGTCATGCATAATGGTTTACTAGCTACTCTTTGGAACCGCCTAACCTCCGTGGCTTCTGCCGAGCTTGCGTCTGTTTTGTCTTTGTTGCAGGATGTCACCATTAATGATACGCCAGACGACAGGTTCCTCACCCACGGCTCCGCGTTCTCTACGAGGTGCGCCTACTCCTTGCTCTCATCCGACCATGAGCTCGATCTCAACGCTGGGTACATCTGGGGCTCCAAGGCACTGATTAAGGTTAAGATTTTCGGTTGGCTGCTCTGCCGGGACAGGCTCGGCACGATGGCGAACCTTCATCACAAGACCATCACATCTGTGATGTCTTGCCCCCGCTGCGACTTTCCGTGCGAGGACGCGACGCACCTCTCCCTCCTCTGTCCCTGCGCGACTCAGGTCTGGTCCACGTTGGGACTGCAGGCCCCCCACTCCCTCGATAGACTCTGGGATACTCCTACGCCGGTCGGCCTCGACATCAACATTTGGCCGACTGTCGCCCTATCCATCCTCTGGAAGTTGTGGGATTCCAGGAACGCTTAGGTTTTCCACAACGAGATGGACTCACCCCTCCACACTATCTGTAATATTGTCTCTGACTTTACGCTTTGGACCTTCAGATTTAAGGACCACGTTAACAGGGAGGCTGCCGTATCTTGGCGTCTATACCTGTCTTCTCGATATAATCTGTAATGCTACTTGCCTTCGGGCACCTTTGAGTAATATATTCAGGTGGGGATCCTCTCCCCCCCCCGGTGATTGTTCAAAAAAAAACAAAAAAAAGAAATAGCCTTCGTGAAGTCCTTCTGGACTCTTTTCAATGATGTGGGGTCACTGATGCTCGACAACCTTCAAAGTTGGGATTAAAACCTGCTCATATACACTTAGCAGCGTCATTAGTCCTTTTAATTGTTTGTCATCAATGTCAAAACATACGTATGGACCTACACGCACTCCCTCTTTGGTAATTGATGAAACCACAATTTAAAATCACAAACTGATGCTCGACAACCTTCATACTTGGGATTAAAACCTGCTCGTACAGTTAGCGGCATCATTAGTCCTTTTAATTTTTCGTCATCAATACATAAATATACTTAGGGACCTACATGCACTTCCACTCTCTCCTCTTTCGTAGTTGATGACAACACAATTAGAACTCACAAAATATACATCATTCTAAGCAAAGAGCTTGGTATTTGTGATGTAGACGACCACCCTAAATATGTGCATGTAAGAATCTTGCATTCAAGAAAAATGCACATTTAGAGTTCATCCATAGGGCCAAAGCTAAATCATAGACACCATGTGCAATGCATAGGGTAGACAAGATCGAGCTGGTATAGCACCGGGATGGCATGGCAAGAATGGGAGAAGCACTTAAAGAAGAATTCAAGGAACACACAACACAAAGAAACCAACATGAAGCATAAACATGTCATCCTTGAATACGTGTGCATAGTAAAGTAGTCTCACATCCATCAAGATAAATAAACATGACAAGGTAGCATGACATTCAATGTATTCTTGATGGATGGCATGCTAATAAATTATTAAACATGAAAAAGTTAGTTGTAGTAAACATGATAAACTAACAAATTATTAAAAAGTTGTAAGTGCCAACAAGAATCAATGAAAAAGCAAATGACATGCAACTTTAACCCATTGCAACCCACGATAACATCCTAATATACTACCGATACATCACAAGCGTACCTATAATTTGATTGTTTCGTAGTTTAGTTATTTCAGTTTGGCATAGTTTTTACACCAAATTATATTATATTTCTAGTCTAGCCTATTAATTCAGCGCCCACTGCCAGTTGCAGTTTTCCTCTATTTTTAGCTTTGTAGGAAAATATATTTTATCTGACTCAAAAAAATCCAGAAAAGAAGTCAGCGGATGTTTCAACTCAAGAAGGTTCCAAGGAGCACCGACATAGGCCAGGGGCCACCTGTGTGCCCAATGCGTGTGACACCCTGGAATTTGGCTACAGTGATCATTGTAGTTAAGCTACAGTAATGACCATGATCAGTGCCTAATCATTTTGCTAAACAGGATATGATCAAGTTGAAATTTCATATCTCATTCAAATTCCACTTCAAAAGGCCTTGAATTTTATTGTGATAAAATAAAGTTGCAAACAGCAAGAATAAAATGTTGCACACTTGTGAAAAATCACAAAACAAATGTTGTTGAGGAAAACAACATCACCTTGATGTTGGTGTGGACCCCACCAACCAAAACAGAAGCTAAAAGCATTTTAAAGTGATATTAAATTCATTTTGAAATTGCCAACAGTTTCCAAAAATGCCCAAAATGAATATGGCCCTACAGAATATTGCCAAGTATTAATTGGGACCAGTGGCACATTTTTGCAATGAAGAATTAATGCCAAATGAAAATGGAACAAGAGCTGTGGAGAAAACAAAAAAAAGGAAAAAGAAAGGAAAAGGAGAAACAACACTGTGCACTTGAGCCCATAGCTACAGTGCTAGGCCCAGCCCATCTCCCCGTCGTCTCTCACCTCCCGCACTGCTCACAGGCGCTCGCTGTCGAGCACCGCGCGTGCGCGCGCACAGCCAGCCCCCCCTCTCTCCCTGGTCGACAGCGGCCTCGCCAGCGCCCGCCGGGTGGATAAGGGCAACGCCCCAAGCCTCCTTCGCCTCTCTCTCGCTCACTTCCCCCTCTCCCTCGCTTGCTCTCCTCCCTCCCGAGCGCTGCCATGGCGCCGCCACCGTAGAACTCGCGGCCACACGCCCTCCCATGCCTCGCCGAGACGTCCACGAGCCCCGCCGCGACCGCCCCGTCCTCCTCGACCACAATCCCGAGCCCCGGAGCCCCTGCATCGCCTCCACCGCGTCGTCTTCCTCCTCGGACCCGCAAGATCGCCGCCGTCGACCTGCTTCTCTCCGTCGCCTCTAGCTGCACCGGGCCCTCCCTTCAACGACAGTGAGCACCCCCGCGTCTTCCTCTCCCTCCCGACGCTCTCGAACCCCCACCGTAGCCGTAGCTCCACGCGAGCCCGATCCCGCCGCCGCGGATGCTCAACGCCGGCGACCATTCGGTGGTCGATTGGCCCCGCAACCAAGTCCATTCACCTGCGGTGCGTGCGTAGAACTCATCCCGCGCAAAACCCCGTGCTTTGCTCTCTGTGCGCGCGTGCCCGAGCCGACCCGAACGCCGCCGCCGCCGACGTCGATATAGCGCTCGACTCCGGCCACCTCCGGTCCTGCCGCTTGCACCATTCGACGCGGCTCGTCGCCAGGAACACGTAGGAGCAAACGGCGCGCGATTTGACCCCCTTTAGACGATTTCCGAGGCACCCCGCCGTTTCGGGAGCTCGCCGGAGCTGTTCCGGTGGTCGGCCGGCGCCGCCGCTGACCTGGCCGACCGGGGCCACAGCCAGTGACACTGGCCAGTGGGCCAGGGTGACCCAGTTGACCAGTTGATTTCGTCAACTGGCTGACTGGGCACAAACCACTCACTGACATGTGGGGCCCCAAGCCCCTGTGTCTATGACATATGGGCCACCCCTGTCAGATGCCTAATTAGCAAATTAGATTAATAAAAATAATTAAACTAACTCTAATGTCTCACTGACATGTGGACCCCACCTGCTAATTAAACTCTGTTTAAGTTTAAAATAACTCTGGATTAAAATGAGTCTATGACAGATGGGACCCACTGGTCAGGTTTGACCTGGTCAGCCCCACTGTTGACTGCTGATGCAATGCTGACCTCATGCTGACGTCACTCTACACTGTTCTGGATAATGTTGATTTAATTAAATAGAATAATTCCAGAAAATGATTAAATCTTTGAAAAATCATAGAAAATAATCTGTAGCTCAGATGAAAAAACTTTATACATGAAAGTTGATCAGAAAAATCCCACGAATCCAAATATGCCATCCATTCATCTGTCACATGCTCCTAGCATGATGAACATGGAACTTTTCCCCTCCGGATCGTCTGTCCAATAAATCCAAAGACCCGGGAAATATCGTCAGATATTCTCCCGTTCCGTCTGATACGTGTAGTACTGCGTTAGACTACCCGGCACTGCATATTGTCATGTCATACTTTGTGTAGCATTGTTTGCTTTATATTTATTGTTTCTCCCCCCCTCTTCTTACCGGTAGACCCCGAGACTGACGCTGCTGCCGGGTACGACTACACCGTTGACGATCAGCCTTTTGGCCGCAGAGCAGCAAGGGAAGCAACCCCCCTTGAGCATTCCGATATCGCCTATTCCTTTCCCTCTTATTCTTGCATTAGATTTTGCTATTGTATTAGTTAGCTCCTATTCTGATGCATAGCCTGCTTTTGATAAACTGTTACTATACCTGCAATCTTATCAACTGCTTAGTATAGGTTGATCAATGAATCCCCTGTGACCCCCCTTAGTCCCAGTTGCCCCTGCTTCTTCATCGACGACTTGACGACTCGAAGACTCGGTCAACCGACCGACAAGCAAGGCCCCTCACATCACCGCACTCCCCTTAGTTGTACGACCCTGCAGCGCTACTATCGAGTACCGAGAGTGACACCTCGTAAAGTACTCATGATGCTAGCTCTGTAGTGTAGCTAGTCGGTTGTGGTTATCGAGGGTGATTCCTCTTTCACCACTCCCGACGATGACTCTGTCATGCAACCCCTCAAGTGTGGGACCCTCGAGGGTGATTCCTCTAAGTCCACCTTGACGGTTTCATCGAGCGGGGACCATTGAGGGTGATTCCTCAGTTTCCGCCTTGATGTTTTATACACACAGTTACTATGACCTGGTTACTGAAACATGATGGTGATGGGTCGGCCCTGACGGGTACCCACGGTTTGA
The DNA here is from genome assembly GCA_039707655.1 of Elymus sibiricus. Lineage (NCBI taxonomy): Eukaryota > Viridiplantae > Streptophyta > Magnoliopsida > Poales > Poaceae > Elymus > Elymus sibiricus. The sequence continues at coordinate 367,175,364 of CM077673.1, read as the reverse complement.
TGATGATGAGGCGTGGACTGGCGAGAGAGGCCTTTGCCACACATCCTCGAGTCGGGGTGACGGGACCGCACCTTATGGGTCACGCTTGCCCCGCATTAATAAAATGCTAATGGGTTGGGTACTTGATCTGAGTTAGGTCGTTGGCCTTAATACGCACTAACCTGCACGTGGGGAAGATATGGGCACTCAGCGTCATTGTATCAGCCGAAGCTCTTCGGACGTCAGCAATGGAGTGGCGCGCGACGGATTGGACTGGACGGTGCAGCTCTTGGACTGGAGTGTACTAGGTCTGTTTCCGGCCGCGTTCGCATCGTGCAGGAGTGCAAGGGCAAGTGGGCCCACGAACCTGCGCGCTTAGGATTTAGACCGGCGGGCTAGCCTCTTCGTTGAGCCTAGGTGGGGCGACGACGTGCTGATTTCCCGAGGCCGGGCATGACCCAGGAAAGTGTGTCCGGCCGGAGGTGACTCAGGCGTGTTGGGGAATATGTGGTGCACCCCTGCAGGGATGATTAATCTATTCGAATAGCCGTGTCCACGGTAACAGGACGACTTGGAGTTATACCTTGACCTTTTACAACTATAATTGTGATTTAATTTGAAATGGATGTGTCTCCGGGATTGCTTCCTCGCAGGGAGTCGAGGAAGAAACTCTGGGCGAGGTTACTTAATAAAGTTGCTACAATAATATGACTATGTGATATACCAGTCTACTCTCTTCTAATGCTGCAAGATGCTGAAGATGCTAGTCTTCGATAGGACTAGGCCTTCCCCCTATTCTTGCTTTCTGCAGTCAGTCCAGATATAACCCCCATTCCTTGATACTGATGCATACTTAGCATAGTTCTGATGTCAGTCTTGCGAGTACTTTGGATGAGTACTCACCGCTACTTTGCCTTCTCTTTCCCCCCTCGATACGATGCCGCGTTCAGATGATGGAGCCCAGGAGATGGAGTACGCCGGAGACGACTACTACACCACCGCTGGAGCCTACTACTACGTGGAGAATGCCGACGCTCAGGAGTAGTTAGGAGGTTCCCAGGCAGGAGGCCTCGCCTCTTTCGATCCGCTGCTTATGTTTGTGCTAGCCTTCTTAAGGCAAAACTTGTTTAACTTATGTCTGTACTCAGATATTATTTGCTTCCGCTGACTCATGTTTTGTCGAGCTTTGTATTCGAGCCCTCGAGGCCCCTGGCTTGTAATATGAAGCTGTATGACTTTAATTTGTGTCTAATGTTGTGTTGTGATATCAATCAGTGAGTCCCTAATCTTGGTCGTACGCATTGCGTGTATGTTTAGCGTACGGTCGAGATCGGGGGCGTCACAATGCGGCACCCTCACGTGGCCTGCGAGGGGCGCGTGCCCCTGCCGCGTGCCCCCCCCCCCCCAAAAAAAACCTCCATTGCACCACCTCTCGGTTCTCGTGCCTTTATATTCTTCCAACCATCAAGAATTTATCGCCCGGTTTTTTCTACCACATCACACCTATGTTTATTTGCGATCCAATTTGAAGGCCTTTTCTGGAACTCTGCTGGAGGTGTAAATCATCACGGTGGCCATCTCCATAAACTTGAAGACCATCATGATCGCTCGTTAGTAGTTTCCTTTGGACCATGGGTCCGTTGAAGTAGCTATATGGTTCTCTCTATCTCTCTATCTCCTCTCTCTCTCTCTCTCTCTCTCTCTCTCTCTCTCTCTCTGTCTCACTCTTGCTTCTCAATACAAAGATCGCATGAGTTGCCCTACATGATTATGATCCATCTGATGTAATTTTCTAGTTTTGTTGGGATATGATGAAGTGTTACTTTCTTGAGATCTATTTGGTTCTTTTGTTGCATAATTCTTATTCATATATGCTCTCTGATCAACTCTTTCTCTTTCTTTGGCCAAGTTTAGGGTTTGATCTTCAGACGGGACCTGTAAGGGCCACCAGTTGGCGCGCTAGGTAGGGGTGGTGCGCATAGATACCATTTTCATATGGGTTCCCTTCATCAACATCAACTTCAATCTCAACGAACATCATGGAAAATCCTCCATGGAGTTCACAGGCTCAATGTCAACTAAGTCCTCGCGCGACCTGCAGAATTATCTGAACATCAGATTCGTTTTCATTGGCCTCTCCTCTAAGAGCATCATTTCAGTGATTCCTTCTGTGGGATTATGCGAAATTGAGTCTACAACAACCTTATAAATTTCATCGTGATCCAACATTGGAATCTCCGAAATACCGAGACCCAGTCGGATCTGGACAGAAATCCATGGGAGTTTGGAAGAACGAGTCTATCGACCAACTCCAACATCCTTTTGAAGATCCAACCGTTCAGATCATGAGGAATTTACCTATTGACAACTCCTCAAAATTCTATCTGGATCTAACCATTCAAACTCGAAGACAAGTTCGAGGAGTACATCGAGTGATTAATGTGTTTTCTGCTTGAAAACAAATTTGACCCGTGTGCATCCTTTTTGATGGACGTGTCATCAAAGTTCATTGCACGATCCTCCTCACGCCTGCTTCACCACTCCGGCCTCATCACCTGGCGGACTCGGTCCTCACCGCATAGAACTTCATGGTGTGGACTGATACTTGAAAACTGCGTTGGGATTTTCCCCGAAGAGGAGGGGATGATGCAACATAGTAGTGGTAAGTTTTTCTCTCAGTGAGAACCAAGGTTATCGAACCAATAGGAGAACCAAGCAAACTCCCGTCCTCAGCGCCTACGCACAAAAGAGCAAACACTTGCACCCAACGCGGGCAAGAGGGTTGTCAATCCCCTTGAACTCGTTACTTGCAAGCGATAAGTAGTGATAGATAGATAATTTGATAAATATAAATTGTAAATAAAAATAAAGTAAATAATGGCAGCAATATTTTAGGAGTTTTTTGTAATTATATTTGTGAGGAGACCCAGGGGCCATAGTGTTCTCTAGAGGCTTCTCTCTCGAAGAAGGCATACGGTGGGTAAACAAATTACTATTGGGCAATTGATAGAAAAGCGCATAGTTGTGTAATATTTATTCACGGCAATGATCATGTATATAGGCATCACATCCATAAACAAGTAGACCGACTCATGTGTGCTCTACTACTATTACTCCACCCATCGACCGCTATCCAACATGCATCTCGAGTATTAAGTAAAAACGGAGTAATGCTTCAAGGATGATGACATGATGTAGACAAAGTAAATCCAATTAATATGAATGAACCCCATCGTTTTACCCTTAGTGACAGCAATACAATACGTGGCATGTACCTTTCTATCACTGGGATTGACCATCGCAAGATTAAACCCACTACAACGCACCACTCCCACTTGATAATAAATCAATCTAGTTGGCCAAACCAAACCAATAGATCGGAGAGCATTACAAAGCTATAACAATCATGCATATAAAATACCAGCAAGGATTCAATATGTTTTCATGAATAATCTAAACATAAACCCACAATTCATCGGATTCCAACAAACACACTGCAAAGATTGATTACATAAGATAGATCACCGCAGGAATCGCGATGATCTTGGCAATGAAGAACATAGAGAGAGATAGCCATCTAGTTACTAACAACGGACCCGTAAGTCTGCGGTGAACTACTCACACATCACCATGGGAGCAGCAAGGTTCATGTAGAGGCCCTCCGTGATCGAGCCCCCCTCCGACAGGGCACCGAAACAAGGCTCCAGATGGGCACACGGTGGAACAGAGACTTGCGACGGCAGGAAAAGTGTTTCCGGAGGCTCTCTAGGGTTTTTGGAATATATGTGAATTTATAGGCCAAAGATCACGGCCAGGAGAGCGGGGAGGTGGCCTCAAGCCATCAAGGTGCCCGGGCTGGGGGCACCTCGTGTGCTCTCTGGTCTTCCTCCGAAGCTTCAGGTCTTATTTTAGTCCAGAAAAAATCATCAAAAAGTTTTGGGGTATTTGGACTTCGTTTGGTACAGTATTCCTGAAAAGCCAAAAACATGCAGAAAACTGCAACTGGCACTTGGCACTAGGTTAATAGGTTACTGCTCAAAAATAATATTAAACATCAAGTAGATGCCTAAAAAGTATCCTAGAATGGCAATATAATAGCATGGAACAATCAAAAATTATAGATACGTTGGAGACGTATCACGGACCTTCATCGTTTGGACCTTCACCGCATGGACCTTCTCGCGCTGGCCTTATCGCCCGTCGGATTCGAGTCTCACCATGTGGACCTTCACTACGCGGACCTCACTGCACAAATTTCATCGTGCGGACCTCGTCGCGCCAGCATCACCGCTCCGACCTCATCACCTGATAGACTCGGGACTCACCATGCAGTCTTCAACGCACGGACCTCCTCATGTCGGCCTTGCCGCATGGAGTTCATTGCGCGGACCTCCTCGTGCCGGTCGCACCACTCCGGCCTCATCGCCCGGCGGACTTGGGACTCACCTAGGATAAAATAGCATGGTCTATTGAAATGCAAATGGGTGACATGGTGTTTTTTAATGAGTTCGGGCCTCTCATGATGGAGATAAGAACCCTACATCTCGTGCTCCGGAGAGGCTTTCTATATCTGCGCATGAACACGGTGTTACATAGAGTTTGAGAGGGAGAGAGGGGAGAATGCATCTCTATGCCTCAGCTATGTGGTGAGAGAGAGAGAGGTGGAAGAAAGAGCCCGCCCCGAGCTATGTGGTGAGAGAGAGAGGTGGAAGAAAGAGCCCGCCCCTGAGCTATGTGGTGGGGGTCACTTATATAGAGTGTGCCACCCCCTCACATCTTATGTTACAAATGTTGGAAATATGCCCTAGAGGCAATAATAAATTGGTTATTATCATGTTTCCTTGTTCATGATAATTGTTTATTATCCATGCTAGAATTGTATTGATTGGAAAACTCAAATACATGTGTGGGTACATAGACAACACTGTGTCCCTAGTGAGCCTCTAATACACTAGCTCGTTGATCAAAGATGGTTGAGGTTTCCTGGCCATGGACATGCGTTGTCATTTGATAACGGGATCACATCATTAGGAGAATGATGTGATGGACAAGACCCGGACTATGAACGTAGCATATGATCGTGTCAAGTTTATTGCTATTGTTTTCTGCATGTCAAGTATCTGTTCCTATGACCATGAGATCATGCAACTCACTGACACTGGAGGAGTACCTTGTGTGTATCAAACGTCACAACGTAACTGGGTGACAATAAAGATGCTCTACAGGTATCTCCGAGGGTGTCTGTTGAGTTGGCATGGATTAAGACTGGGATTTGTTACTTCGTATGACGGAGAGGTATCTCAGGGCCCACTCGGTAATACAACATCATAATGAGCTTGCAATCAATGTGACTAAGGAGTTAGCCGCGGTATCTTGTATTACGGAACGAGTAAAGAGACTTGCCAGTAACGAGATTGAACTAGGTATGGAGATACCGACGATCGAATATCGGGCAAGTAACATACCGATGACCAAAGGGAACTGCATACGGGATGGAATGAATCCTTGACATCGAGGTTCGACTGATAAAGATCTTCGTAGAATATGTAGGAACCAATGGGCATCCAGGTCCCTCTATTGGTTATTGACCGTAGAGGTGTCTCGGTCATGTCTGCGTAGTTCTTGAACCCGCAGGCTCTGCACACTTAACGTTTGGTGACGATTTGGTATTGTTGAGATGTATGTGTTGGTGACCGAAAGTTGTTCGGAGTCCCGGATGAGATCCCGGACATCACAAGGAGTTCCTGAATGGTCCGGAGGTAAAGATTTATATATAGGAAAGTGGTATTCGAGTTTCGAAAAAGTTTCGGGTGTTTCCGGTAGTGTACCGGGAGTGCCGAAAGGGTTCTGGGGGTCCACCGGGAGGGGCCCACCCACCCTGGGGGGCCACATGGGCCCAAGAAGTGGCGCACTAGCCCCTGGTGGGCTGGGCAGCTGACCCCTATAGGGCCCATGTGCCCAAAGGAAAAAAGGTGGAGGTCCCGTGTGGGAGGAGGACTCCTTCCCCCCACTTCGGTCGAACCCCTCCTTGGAGGAGGGGCTAGGGCTGCACCCAACCTACCCCTTCCTCCTATAAATAGAGAGGGAGAGGGAGGGCAGCCGCACCCTAAGCCACGGCGCAGCCCTCTCTCTCTCCCTCTAGATTAGTTCTCCTCTAGATCGATTTCGGTAGTGCTTGGCGAAGCCCTGCCGGAACAGCTCCACCACAACCGCCACCACGCCGCCGTGCTGCCAGAGATCTCATCTACCTCTCCTCCCTTGCTTGCTAGATCAAGGAGATGGAGACATCATCGATCTGTACGTGTGTTGAATGCGGAGGTGCCGTCCGTTCGGCGCTAGATCGGAACGGATCAAGATTGGATCGCGGGACGGATCGTGATTGGATCGCGAAGACGTTCGACTACACCAACCGCGTTTCTTAACGCTTCCCGCTTAGAGATCTACAAGGGTATGTGGATGCAATCTCTCCTCTCGTACATGTTCATCTCCTAGATTGATCTTGGTGAGCGTAGGAAATTTTTTGTTTCCCATGCAACGTTCCCCAACAACAAAGTGGGACATCATGGCCATTACTTCATCCCACTATGAACATGTCATCAATATCCACTATGAAGGTGGTTCTCCAACTGCCATGTGTGATTGTTGGTCTCTGCATACCGGAGTGTTTGTGAGGCCGCCGAGTGGATTCGTCGTAGCCGAGTGAATCTGCCGAAGCCGAGTGAATGAGACCTGTCCGAGTGAATCAACTGCGGTCAGTACCCGATTAGAATGACAACCCTCGGATCTTGTTATGTTGGGGTCGTGGGCCCCCCATATGGACTGGAATGTACCTCTTATGACCCTACCTGTGGTACATAACCCCAACAGCCCTGGGGGCTGCCGGTTGTCGGGTCCTATCGGCCGTGGGGCTCGCTGGCTGATTGGTACCATGGTCCGTAGGCGACGGCGTCACGGGGTGGGTGGCACGACGCTACTATAGTGCCGCCACGATCAGCGGTGCCGGCGGCACTATAGCCACGCCCTCCACGACACAAGGGGTGTTGTCCCTGTACATGGTACGGTTGGATATGACGGGTGCTGACCTTGCCAGCTACCGGTTGCTACCAGTAGGGGAGCCAGCCTGCCCTGTCCAGTTGGCCTCGTGTAGGGGAGCTGGTCTGCCTCGTCTAGCCGGTCGAGGGAGCGGAGTCATCCCTAATGTTTTGAAAAGTTGACTCACCTCCTTGAGCCTACTCGGGGGTCATCCCCCCGACATGAAGATCATCCCCTTGATGACCTGCAAGTGCACACGGTTGTTGTAGCACTTTCGTTGTGATAAGTAGAGTGTTGAACCCACAGGGAGCTTATAGGAAGGCACCACAAACCCCGCAACTACGTTGTCATTTTCACGTATCCACGTACACACCCAAACCAAAGTTTATAAATAGTTTACTCTATCGTTGCTAGGAAAACTAGAATAAAAGGGGTTTACTAAACTAAGAACAAGAAGGTAAAATACAGTAATAAAAAGAGACTAAGTTAGTAGTGAAGGTGCTTGAGCAGTAAAGTGTTCTCTAGGACTCCGAAGTCATTACCACAAATATGACCTGCACATCTAGTGCGGAGCAAACGCTCTCTATCGTATCATCTAGCCACTGTTCATATGCATAAGTGGGAGGTCCCCGGTACAGTAGACGTTCTACTCGACGTAGACTTCGTGCCACGCATGCCACTGGCGTGGCTTGAGACTGCGTCGGTATATCCCCAAAGAGGAAGGCATGATGCAGCACGCGACGGTAAGTATTTCCCTCAGTTATGAAACCAAGGTATCGAACCAGTAGGAGGATCACCACCAGCTAATAAGCAGCACCTGCACACAAATAACAAATACTTGCAACCTGACGCGAAAGAGAGGTTGTCAATCTCTCTACGGTAAAAAGATAGATTAGGTAGTGATAGATTGGAGAGATAGATCTCTCAAGAACACAAAATAAAAAGAACAAATAAAAAGTGCAGCAAGGTATTTTTGGGTTTTTGGTATAATAGATCTGAAAACAAAAGAGGTAAAAAGATAGATCGGAAAGCAATATGTTGGAAAAGTAGACCCGGGGGACGTAGGTTTCACTAGTGGCTTCTCTCATGAGTATAGCACACGGTGGGTGAACAAATTACTGTTGGGCAATTGATAGAAGATCAAATAATCATGACGATATCCAAGGCGATGATCATTATATATGCATCACTTCCAAGATAAGTAGACCGACTCCTGCCTGCATCTACCACTATTACTCCACACATCGACCGCTATCCAGCATGCATCTAGTGTATTAAGTTCATGGAAAAATGGAGTAATGCAATAAGAACGATGACATGATGTAGACAAGATCTATTCATGTAGGAATAGACCCCATCTTTTTATCCTTAATGCCAACGATACATGCGTGCCTTGCTGCCCCTTCTGTCATTGGGAAAGGACACTGCAAGATCGAACCCATCACAAAGCACCTCTTCCCATGGCAAGAAAAATCGATCTAGTCGGCCTAACTAAACCAAAGATTCGAGGAAGAAATACGAGGATATAAGTAATCATGCATATAAGAGATCAAAGCAGACTCAAATAATATTCATGGATAGAAACTGATCATGAACTCAAAATTCATCGGATCCCAACAAACACACCGCAAAAGTTTACATCAAATAGATATCCAAGAGACCATTGTATTGAGAATCAAAAGAGAGAGAGAGGAAGCCATCTAGCTACTGCCTACGAACCCGTAGGTCTATGATGGACTACTCACGCATCATCGGAGAGGCACCTATGAAGAAGATGAACCCCTCCGTGATGGTGTTAGATTGGATCTCGAGGTTCTGGAACTTGCGGCGGCTCGATGTGTTTTTCGTCGAATCCCCTAGGGTTTTCTGAATATTTGGGTATTTATAGGCGTCAGAGGCGGTGGAGAGGGGCCCCGTGGAGGGCACAACCCATCAGGGTGCGCCGGGGGCCCCCTGGCGCGTCCTGGTGGATTGTTCTCTCCACAGCCCACCTCTCTGGCACCTCTTTTGCCCACTGGGTGTGTTCTGGTCCAGATAAAATCTCCAAAAAGTTTTGTCGCGATTGGACTCCGTTTGGTACTGATATTCTGCGAAGTAAAAAACAAGCAAAAACAGCAACTGGCACTTTGGCACTATGTCAATAGGTTAGTCCCAAAAAATGATATAAGGTTGCTATAAAATGATTGTAAAACATCCAAGAATGATAATATGACAGCATGGAACAAGCAAAAATTATAGATACGTTGGAGACGTATCAGCCACCATCATGGTCTCCCCCATGGGGTTACAACACATGACAATTACGGGTCACCTCGTCGACGCGGCCAGATATGGGTTAACTTGAACTCCCCTATCAACTTTCCAAAGACTGGGTATTGAGGTTTTACTATCACCTCGAATTCCCTCAACGTCCTACCCTATGCAGTGACAGTAGTTCCTCCACGGCCAATCACAGCAAAAGTGCGAGCGAGGCCTCCTCTCAACACTCGTGAGAATACTAACTTGAACATGAACAAGAATATATTGGATCGCTTGGAAATAATAATACTAATCATAAAAGAGTTCATTTGTATCCTTGAGAACAAATACGTCTACTCAAACATAAAGGTAAGGATCAATTTACAAGACGGCATAGAGCCGATGAAGGGAGGAGGCGCGGTGGAGATGGTGATGGCGGCAGAGGCGCGGTGATGGTGATGGTGATGATGGAGATGGAGATGGCGCCAGCGCGGTGGAGCGGGCACCGGGCTGAAGGCCGGTGCTCCCGGTGGTGGAGCCTCCTCTTCTTCCCTTGATCTTGTCCCCTCCTCTATGGTAGTGGTGGAGCAGTGATGGAGATGGAGTTGGATGTGTTGGAGATGAATGGCGTGTGATGTGATGAATGGCGGCGGCTAGGAATAAGGATGACATATACAGAGGGCCTTCCTAGCCTCCTCTCTTGATGGGCTTCATCCAAGGGCTCAAGATGAGGCAAATCCTCTCCCAATATCTTCTTTATGAGTCAGGGATCCCATGGGATCGAACGGGGACGAAATCGGTGAAGAATCCCATCTGGAAGGGCAACTTTCGGAGTCGTCTGCATGTCAAACGACCGCGTGCAGTCGTTCGGAACACTGTCTTTCTGTTTGTCCTCTTCCTGTAAATCGGCTGCAACTTCTTCATACGAACTCGGAATTTGACGTTCTTGGGCTCGTTGGATTTGTATGAATGAGGCCGATCCATTCCTTGTCTTAGATCTTGATTTGTAAAATCACTTCTTCCGACGTCCGGAATGGCCAGGTCTGGCCCCCTGGGTGACTATGTATCAAACCCAACCTTGGTTCCTTCATCGTGTTTGGTCCTAGGTTGCTCCAAAACACATGTAGACACAACAAAACAAAGAAAACTTATAAACACTAAATGTACAATGCTCACAATGAATCGTGCAAATACCGGTAAACATGCATAATAGACAACTATTTGGTTCAATGGGACATGATATATAAAGAAAACATGCAACAAATGAGCTCCAAAATGTGTAAAATATAGAGCCATCACCCCCCGACGGTGAAGATCTGTGTGATGGAGATCCGTTCGATGGAGGTCCACGCAATGGAGACCCGCGGCGGTGGAGGTCTATGCCATGGAGGTCCGCGATGAAGGAGGTCTCCGCCTTGGGGTCCACGCGGTGACGAAGGTTCGTGCGGTGGAGGTCCGTGGCGGTGAAGGTCTATGCCACGGAGGTCCGCGGCGGACGAGGTCCGCGCCATGGAGGTCCGCGACGAAAGAGGTCCATGCTAGAGGAAGTCTGTGCGGTGACGAAGGTTTGTGCCGTGGAGGTCCATGCGATGGAGGCCCCCGCCGTGGAGGTCTGTAGCAACGAAGGTCTATGCCATGGAGGTCCGCGGTGGAGAAGGTCTACACCATGTAGGTCCGTGATGGAGGAGGTCCACGGCAGAGAAGGTCTACGCCATGGAGGCCCGAGGCGTTGAAGGTCTCCATGAGATGGAGCTCTCCGCGGTGAAGGTTTCCGCGCGATGAAGTTTGATAGCCCATTTGTGAATAAAGATGAACTCGGGGCGGATTTATTTTCGCGTAGAAAATAGACAGGTACCTTGATGCATTCTTCGGGATCGTCCTAGAGTTTGAACGGTTGGATCGGTCTGAAACTTTTAGGCATTGTTGACAACAAAAATCCGTACGGGTTCTATGGTTGGATCTTCCAAAGCATGTCTAAGTTGGCCGTTGGGCTCGTTTCTCCAAGCTCGCACGGATTTTCGTCTAGATTCGTTAGGACTTCAGTATTTTGGAGATTGTCAGATATTCTCGTATCTGGTCGCGCTGAAATTTTGCATGGTTGTTATAGACTCAATTTCGCACAATTCCACCGAAGGAATTATCAAAACGATGCTCGCGGACGTGAGGACAATGAAAACAAATCTGTTGTCCAGAAAATTATTGAAAGTCGTGCAGATGTTATGTTGATGTTGAGCCCTCGACCTCCATGGACGATCCTCCATGAACCTGATTGAGATTGATGTTGTTTATGATGAAGCATTCCATCTGAACATAGTATCTATGTACACCATCCCCTATCTGGCGCGTCAATTGATAGGGGGAAATCCCGTCACATCCCTCCATAGGGTTCCACATGGGACGAAGCGCGCATAGAGGATCAAATTGGCATACACACAAAACACGGATTTACCCAGGTTCAGGCCTCCATGGTGGAGTAATACCCTACATCCTACTTTTATTTATTGATATGACTCGTATGAGCGATTAGATCTGTTAGACCTAATGGGGAGATGAGGAGATAATAGATACTGACTTGGGAGGCCCCTACCTCCCCTTATATAGGTTGATGAGGGGTAGGGTTACATGTGCCCAAGTCGGTTTTCATGGCTTGACGCCTAAGTTTTCTACTAGAGTACGCTTATTGTGGTACAAGTAACGTACATTCCTTCTAGCGGAGACCTGCTGTTAGTGGAAAGGGGCCTAGGCTACGTCCGAGTTTTGAGGCAAGCCTAGTGACCTTGTTCCCCGAAGGTCGGGTACCCCGGTGTATGCCACCGTCACTAAAGGGCTGCTTGTTTAGCTCCTCGAGCTGCTTTAGCTTATCCTCGAGGACTATATTCCTCGTTAGATCCTGGAATTGCATCCAGAATAGTTGGGCCTGCTACTGCCCCCATTCGATCTCTCGTTGTAAAATTTGCAGGCTTGCTCGGCACTGAGTGGCAGGTTGGGGAAGGCAACTGTCAATCGCCATACTTGAGTCAGCTCAGGAAAAGCTTTGTTGGTGCAATGACTTGCCCCCTTGGGTTTTGGAGATTGTTGTCAGAAATGATAAGAGGCTGGTTTGTTTGCTAGTGCACACAGAGGGAAATAGCCCCTGGTGTATCGAGAAGAATTCTACATTATGACGAGAAGTTTCAAGAACTTCACCGAGAAATATCAGCGTTGCACAGAAGAGAGAGTTATATTTCAAGAAGGAACTACACCGAGAAGAGTGTGTGAAGAAGTTGACCCCTTAAATACTGCTGACGCAAAGCAATTTTCATTCGGTGTGTCCGAAGAAGAATGACTGCAGTCGAGAAGTTTGAAGACGAATCACAGACGTAGTATATGTTTCATTGTTCTTCTTTCTCTTATTTGAGTCATAGAACCGCGATACTTTTAAGAGGGGTATAGGTATTCAAGGCTTAGGTCTGTTGTGATGCTTAGTTGGAACCTATGAAAGACTGGGAGAAATCTCTTTGTGCTCCGAAAGTTTACTCGTCAGTCACAGACGTTGTTCTTCTGGACTGTGAGATTTATCTTTCGGATGGAGGAGTCGGCTTTAGCTATTCCTCAAGTAAAGTTGCTTTGTTCTCAAAATCCGATCGTTAGAAACGTTTTGGTTGGCCATTGGTTGGACCGCATGTCCTAGATGGTCATTTCCCATCAGGGAAGGATGTGGCTATAAATAGCCACCCCGCTCCAACTTTTTCGTTGGCTACTCTACTTAATATTATGAGAAGATTGATTGAGCACCCCTCTTGAAAGATTTGAGTTTAAAATCCACTGAGAGGAAATCAAGAGCTGAAAACTTTGAAGTGGTTGAGCATCACAGTAGATCTGAGTTGAGAATTCTTGTACCTATTACTCTTGAGAGCTGCACATGCTCTAGACGGATAGGTTTCAACTTGTGTCAAAGAGTAATTTTCTGTAGGGGACCGCGACAGAAAACAAAAAATTCGGTACAGCGAGCACGCCCAGGACCACTATGGAGATTGCATACATGGTTTGATCTGATCCGTACCGACTCGAAGCGCAGCGGAAGAAGAGTTGGTGGAGATCGTTGGTGCAGATCCCCACAGCTAGGATTTACAACCTCCCAACCGCGAGGATGTACTCCCTCGTCGGACAGCCCTTCGGGAGGCGGTCGGACAGTCCCCCGGACGATGTCACGGACAGCCCTTCGGGAGGACCCTCGAAACTCGAACGGAGACTCGGACAGCCCTTCGGGAGGACACTCGAACAGCCCCTCGGGCAAAATACCGAAACTACGACCTCTCTACGGGGTTGCACACATACGGTGTCAGCTATCCGGCAGGGCTTCGCCGTCCAGAACTAGTTCCTGCCGGAACCCAGACAGCCTTTCGGCTCTACGAAAAACTCTTTTCGTGGGAGGGAGAGAGAGAGCCAGACAAAGCTTGGCATGTGTATGAGAGCAAGGGATGAAGAGATGGCAGCCCTCACCTCCTCTATTTATAGGAAAGCCAAGGGGAAGGGTGCCTCCAAAAATTACCAAAAAACCCATGCATTAGGTCACACCTCATGTGTATTAAGGTCATAATGGGAGGCCATGTGGAGCTCCATGGAGCACCACCACCTATGGCCAGCCACCCTTTGGGGGGCCCCCCAAATGGGGTTCCTTCCCTTGTAAGCCTTTCCCATCTAGAAGCTTTGACCAAGTCCTAAAAGGTGGCTCTCCAAAAATATCCCAAAAAGCACTTTCACTATTCACAACGACATTTTTCAGCGTCCGTTCGAACTGAAAATATTTATGTGGGCTTAGAACATTTCCAGTACCCACTAAAATAATTTTTAACGCGTTCTGAAACAATTCCGGATTAGTGATTTTCATCTGCGAAAAGCATCTGAAGTGGTTCCGGCAGCTTCGGAACATTTCCGGTTTTTATCCCGGAAAATTCCAGAAAGTTTCCAGAATAATTCTGGCATCCTCCAAGAATTATCAGGCATGTCCCGAAACCAATTTGACTTAATGGTATATCCCGAAATAACTTTTCGGTTTTACCGGAACTATTCCGGTGTTCTCTCTCCGGAACTTTTCCGGTGCGTCCGAAACTTTTTCGGTGAATTTTCTCTCAGACTCCCTGTCTAGTATTCAGCAGATAGATGACTCTTAAGCGTGTGACCCTATAGGTTTGGTGAAGTATAGACATGACCCGGAACCCCTTCCGATCAATGATCAACATCGGAGCCGTGGACACCCATATTGACCCCTATACCCACACGAATGAATATTCGAGTGAACCTCCAGTTGCCATGTGCTATTCCTGTTGCTTCGCGATATGTTACAAACACCCGAGGTGAGATTTACTTGCATCCCCGTGGATCAACAACTTGTCCACTATGCCAGTTACCTTGTTACCGGTTTTGTTCTCTTTTCTCGTTTCCATGTTCCGGCATCCCTGTGATCAAATCACCTTGTGTCTGGCCAGACGATGATGGATACCGTAACACCGAGAGGGCCCGACAATATCTCTCCATCGTCGGAGGAGCAAATCCCAATCTTGAGCTATCTCGTTACTTGCCAAGCTTTTCCGTGAACCCGAAAGCCGCCGTAATAGCCACCCAGTAACGGATGACGTTTAACAAACCCCAGAGTTCACGAAGCAAGCACGAAGGAACTCGATACTCTCATGGTCTAAGGAATTATGCAAACATTAACTAACTCTGTGATATTTAACCATTAACTTGTGACGAATGAATCTCATAGCATAACATCAATATGGGTCGATTCAACACAAGTGTTCTACCAACATCGTGCCCTCAAAATTGTGGGCATAGCCATGCCCATGATCAGGAAAATAGGATCATCATGCAATACTTGAGCCAGTCTTAGAGGCAAGACTAGGAATACAATTTACCGTTTATAATACCACACGTGCAGATGAGTTTCCCTCCGGGCCTCGTGGATATTGCAGACTCGAGAATCATTGCAGTTATAGCATGGATCATAAACATTCATTACAAACTCGGAGATACAAAATAACTATTATTACTGCCTCTAGGGCATATCTCCTACAGACTCCCACTTGCACTAGAGTCATAATCCAGTTACATGGCTTCCCTACCACCAATGGCTATCGGGTGTTGCTCATGCTTTGCTTGTGGTAGAGGCTTTGTCATCGGGTCTGACACGTTCAGATCCGTGTGGACCTTGCGTACTTTCACTAAACCTTATATTTGCGTTGAATATGCATTGTCTTATGGTGCGAACTTGGCTCCCTTGCCTGAGCCACGGCGCCACTATTATCACAATAGATCTCCACCAGGTCCAGAGCACTTGGAACAACACCAAGGTCTTCAAGAAATTGCTTGATCCCGACAGCCTTCTTGGAGGCTTCTGAAGCAGCAACATATTCCGCCTCCGTCGTAGAATCCGCCACAGTCTTTTGTTTGGAACTTTTCCAATCAACTGCGCCACCGTTCAATATGAAAACATAACCTGATTGAGATTTGAAGTCATCTGGGTCAGTCATGAAGCCTGCATCAGTGTAACAACTTACAATGAGGTCTTCATCACCTCCGTACACAAGGAGTAAATCCTTGGTCCTTCTGAGGTACTTAAGAATACCCTTGACTGCGGCCCAGTGTTCCAATCCTGGATCACTTTGGTACCGGCTGCTAACACTTAGCGCATAGGAAATGTCCGGTCTTGTACATAGCATGGCATACATAATAGAACCAACTACCGAAGCATATGGAACATCATTCATTTGTACTCACTCATTGAGGGTCCGAGGACTATGATTCTTGCAAAGCACTGTGCCAGGTGACATGGGGAGTAGGCCTTTCTTGGAGTTCTCCATGTTGAACCTTTTCAACACCTTGTCAATGTACGTGCTTTGGCTAAGCGCTATCAGGTGTCTTGATCTATCTCTATAGATCCTGATGCCCAATACATATGCTGCTTCGCCTAAGTCTTTCATTGAAAAACTCTTCTTCAATGAGTCTTTTATTTCGCCAAGAAAATTCACGTCATTTCCAATCAACAATATGTCATCCACATACAAGATTAGAAATGCTTTTGCGCTCCCACTAAACTTCTTGTAAACACAAGATTCTTCGTCGTTCCTGATGAAGCCAAACTCTTTGACCACTTCATCAAAACGAATGTTCCAGCTCCTTGACGCTTGCTTCAGACCATAAATGGCTTTCTGAAGTTTGCATACCTTTCCAGCATCCTTATGAATGACAAAACCTTCTGGCTGTATCATGTATACATCCTCTTTGAGGTTTCCATTTAGGAAAGCCGTTTTGACATCCATCTGCCATATTTCATAATCGAAATAAGCAGCAATTGCCAGCAATATCCGAACAGACCTAAGCATAGCTACGGGCGAGAAAGTCTCGTGGTAGTCCACTCCTAGAACTTGCGTGAACCCTTTCGCGACAAGTCTAGATTTGTGGATAGTAATGTTACCATCCGTGTCCGTCTTTCTTTTGAAAATCCATTTACAAGCAATCGGCTTTACGCCTTCTAGAAGTTCTTCCAAGTTCCAAACTTGGTTTTCGTACATGGATTCCATTTCGGATTTCATGGCCTTGTGCCATTCCTTTGAGCTGGGCCCCGCCATCGCTTCCTTGTAGTGCGCAGGTTCATCGTCTTCAAGAATGAAGATTTCGTTATGAAACCACTCAGGTGGCTAGATAGCCCTACCTGATCTGCGCGGTTCAGTTACAACATTGTCTGAAGTCTCCGCATCATATGCGACAACTTCCGGCTCAGTTGTAGGGATAA
This sequence comes from Elymus sibiricus, assembly GCA_039707655.1. Lineage (NCBI taxonomy): Eukaryota > Viridiplantae > Streptophyta > Magnoliopsida > Poales > Poaceae > Elymus > Elymus sibiricus. Next base: position 367,158,341 of record CM077673.1, on the reverse strand, counting down.
TTAGCGGAATTTCTTCCGGTTCCTTAGCCATATCAACGGTTGCCAAAGATTCACTAATCTCATTAAGTTGTACTGTCCTCCCACTCACTTCTTTAGTGAGAAACTCTTTCTCAAGAAAGACTCCATGTTTTGCAACAAACACTTTGTTCTCGGAGGCGTGGTAGAAAGAATACCCAACTATCTCCTTGGGATAACCTACAAAGTAACATTTGTCTGATCTGGGATCAAGTTTGCTTGGTTGTAAACGCTTTACGTATGCCTCACAACCCCAAATTTTGAGAAACGACAGGTCGGGTTTCTTAGAATGTGCTTTATTCAGTGTGTGAGCGGCAGTTTCCAGTGCGTGACCCCAAAAGGATATCGAAAGATTTGTAAGAGACATCATTGACCTTACCATATCTAACAAGGTTCGGTTTCGTCGTTCCGATACTCCGTTTCGCTGTGGAGTTCCGGGAGGCGTAAGTTGTGAAACGATTCCACGGTCACTCAGATCTTGGCCAAACTCATGACTAAGATATTCGCCTCCGCGATCAGACCCCAGAAACTTAATCCTTTTGTTACGATGATTTTCTACCTCATTCTGAAATTCTTTGAACTTTTCAAAGGTTTCCGACTTATGCTTCATTAAGTGGATATATCCATACCTACTCAAATCATCAGTAAAAGTCACGACATAGAAATACCCACCCCGTGCGATTGTGCTCATTGGACCACATACATCACTATGTATTATTTCCAACAATTCACTCGCCCGTTCAGGATGACCCATGAACGGCGTCTTGGTCATTTTCCCCATCAAGCAAGCTTCACATGTGTCAAATGATTCAAAATCAAAGGACGGTAAAACTCCATCTTTATGGAGTCTTTGCATGCGTTTCTTTCCGATGTGGCCAAGCCGACAGTGCCACATGAAAGTGGTGGTGGTATCAGCCTTCTTAAGGCGTTTAGCATTTACGTTAAAGACATCATTTCCACATTCAAGGTTTAGAATGAAAAGGCCCCCAACAATGGGTGCAAATCCATAAAACATATCCTTACAATAAAGTGAACAACCATTGTTCTCAGACTTGTACGAATACCCATCGTGTACTAAACATGATCCATAGATAATGTTTCTACATAACAGCGGAATAAAATAACAGTTACTTAGTTCCAAAATAAATCCTGAAGGGAGACGTAGAGGCATAATGCCGACGGCTTGAGCGGCGATCCCAGCGCCGTTCCCGACACGCATCACGACTTCATTCTTTGCCAGCTTGTGCACCTTCTGAAGCCCCTGTATCGAGTTGCAAATGTGAGCAACCGATCCGGTATCAAATACGCAAGATTTAGACTTTTCGCTAGCAAGCAAAACGTCAATGACATTAACTTGTATAACAATTATACCTTTTCCGGTTTTCCCGGACTTCTTATCTTCCAGATACTTCTTGCAGTTTCTCTTCCAGTGTCCTGTGCCCTTGCAGTAGAAGCACTCAATTTTATTCTTGGCTCCGCCCTTAGATTTACTTTGGGAGCCGGTCTTACCGGCGCCCTTGCCCTTCTTTGGCTTGCCTTTCTTTTTGAAACTGGCAGTTTTATTCACAAGCAACACTTGCTTGCGATTTTTCCGCAGTCCTCCTTCTGTAGTTTTCAGCATGGCGAGCACCTCTTCCGGTTCCTTCTCCATCCCTGTCATGTTGTAGTTCATGAAAAAACCGCTGTAAGATGGGGGGAGTGAAGAAAGCAACATGTCCATCATATGACCAGGTGGAAGTGGAAATTCCAGGGCTTTAAGCCTTTCGGAATAGCCAATCATTTTGACCACGTGTTCACCAACTGAACTATCCTCAGCCATCTTGCATTCCATCAAAGCCTTCATGATATCAAATCGTTCAGACTTTGCGGTTTCCTTGTACAGAGCATCCAATTCCCGGATCATATTACGGGGTTTGTGGAATTCAAAACGTTTTTGAAGCTCTGGACTCATGCAACCTAGCATGAGGCACTGCACTAAGTTGTGATCATCATCCTTAGTGGCCCAGACATTTTGTTCATCTTCCGGGGCCTCTGCCGCCGGTTTAGCTGGAAGAGCAGTTTCAAGCACATACAATTTCTTAGCGCTCCTGAGGACAATCCTCAGGTTGCGGACCCAGTCCGCATAGTTATTTCCAGTCGCAGCTAACTTCTCTTTCTCTAACATCGGGCCTAAGTTGAATGCGGTGTTGCGAGCCATTTGATCTACAACGGAAAACACAAGTTTCACTTAGACTTTGTTCATAATGATATTTTGCACTAGTGAATAAACAATTTTATTCTAAAGTGCACTCCCACTCAAAACAATATCTCTCAAAATTGATTGTGAGCGATTCAAGACCCGTGTCTTGATTGTTCGCCATTGGTGTAACACCACTGATGACAAAAATCTTAACCGGTAGGCCATCTTGCCAATCACATCAATATGTGACTCTTGTTCATCTTTCGATGCGTGTGTTCCGAGCTCATGACGGTCATGCCTGAACTTCAAGACAACCAAGTGATCTCGCTGCGAGGTCTCAACTCACCCGCCTCACACTTCTCCAATCGTTCGTACCCGTGTGACACGGCGCACCCCGAAAAGATAAGTGCCGTGACGGTGCTACACTTGGGAGAACACTAACTACTTGATATTTTTACTGAGAGATCACCCTAATAAAAAACGACTATTGCGCAATCAAGAAGGGTGCATCAAGAGGGATAAACATCTCAGGCAATTCATAATAGCATGATATGGCATAGCCTCTTCTGACAGAGAAGTCAAGTATTTCTTCGTCTTCGGCATTCGCGTCGGTGTTCACCTTCGCGAAGATTGCCACCACCTTGTCGATGCACCAGATAATATTGCTATCTCTTTAGCTAGTAAGATAAGTGCATTACATAAGGTTGACACGCAGGTCATTAAAGTGCAATCATATGGCTCCAGCCATCATGCCGGATCATGACACGCAGGTGATGTTAATCAAATTACATCATATAGTCATCTCATACATAATCGAATTAATATGAGACTTGCTATACCACATCACATGCAAACCATCCTGCAAAACCAAGTTAGACACCTCTAATCGGTTTATGCAAAATTTTATTTTACGTGGCTTCTAAGGTTTTGACTCAAACCGCAGCTACCAACGTTTATCATCAAATATGATTTATTCAAGTCGCTAGATTAACTTTCCAGGGTGTATGAAACACGAGATAATAAAATCCCGAGCCCCGTACTAAACTTCGTCATACGCATGACCCCCGTGCAGATCATATCTGCATTGCCCTTTTATCTGTGAAATTTCATCTTTCCTTTAACTACGGTGGAACCCAAACAACTGATAGCACTTCGTTGATCAATCGGGATCGTGGATTGCCAGAACTTTGTGAAATTCCACCATGCCGTTTTAGGATCAGAAATACGCAAATTCTAGGGAAGCAACAAGAACATCGGGTAACAGATTTCATCTGCCACCCGCATAAATAATTTTCAGCAATAGATCTCATCTACTCCAAAATTATATTATGCAATACCCATACATCTCCATGTATTCTAAATCGTAACCTGCATCTACGCATAGCCTGGCTCTTGATGCCACTGTAGGGGAACGCGACAGAAAACAAAAAAAATTGGTACAGCGAGCACGCCCAGGACCACTATGGAGATTGCATACATGGTTTGATCTGATCCGTACCGACTCAAAGCGCAGCGGAAGAAGAGTCGGTGGAGATCGTTGGTGTAGATCCCCACAGCTAGGATTTACAACCTCCCAACCGCGAGGATGTACTCCCTCGTCGGACAGCCCTTCGGGAGGCGGTCGGACACTCCCCCGGACGATGTCACGGACGGCCCTTCGGGAGGACCCTCGAAACTCAAACGGAGACTCAGACAGCCCTTCGGGAGGACACTCGAACAGCCCCTCGGGCAAAAGACCGAAACTACGACCTCTCTACGGGGTTGCACACATACGGTGTCAGCTATCCGGCAGGGCTTCGCCGTCCAGAACTAGTTCCTGCCGGAACCCAGACAACCTTTCGGCTCTACGAAAAACTCTTTTCGTGGGAGGGAGAGAGAGAGCCAGACAAAGCTTGGCATGTGTATGAGATCAAGGGATGAAGAGATGGCAGCCCTCACCTCCTCTATTTATAGGAAAGCCAAGGGGAAGGGTGCCTCCAAAAATTACCAAAAAACCCATGCATTTGGTCACACCTCATGGGTATTAAGGTCATAATGGGAGGCCATGTGGAGCTCCATGGAGCACCACCACCTATGGCCGGCCAACCCTTGGGGGGCCCCCCAAATGGTGTTCCTTCCCTTGTAAGCCTTTCCCTTCTAGAAGCTTTGACCAAGTCCTAAAAGGTGGCTCTCCAAAAATATCCCAAAAAGCACTTTCACTATTCACGACGACATTTTTCAGCGTCCGTTCGAACTGAAAATATTTATGTGGGCTTAGAACATTTCTAGTACCCACTAAAATAATTTTCAATGCGTTACGAAACAATTCCGGATTAGTGATTTTCATCTGCGAAAAGCATCTGAAGTGGTTCCGGCAGCTCCGGAACATTTCCGGTTTTTATCCCGGAAAATTTCAGAAAGTTTCCAGAATAATTCTGGCATCCTGCAAGAATTATCAGGCATGTCCCGAAACCAATTTGACTTAATGGTATATCCCGAAACAACTTTTCGGTTTTACCAGAACTATTCCGGTGTTCTCTCTCCGGAACTTTTCCGGTGCGTCCGAAACTTTTTCAGTGAATTTTCTCTCCGACTCCCTGTCTAGTATTCAGCAGATAGATGACCCTTAAGCGTGTGACCCTATAGGTTCGGTGAAGTATAGACATGACCCGGAACCCCTTCCGATCAATGATCAACATCGGAGCCGTGGACACCCATATTGACCCCTATACCCACACGAATGAATATTCGAGTGAACCTCCAGTTGCCGTGTGCTATTCCTGTTGCTTCGCGATATGTTACAAACACCCGAAGTGAGATTTACTTGCATCCCCGTGGATCAACAACTTGTCCACTATGCCAGTTACCTCGTTACCGGTTTTGTTCTCTTTTCTCGTTTCCATGTTCCGGCATCCCTGTGATCAAATCACCTTGTGTCTGGCCAGACGATGATGGATACCGTAACACCGAGAGGGCCCGACAATATCTCTCCATCATCGGAGGAGCAAATCCCAATCTTGAGCTATCTCGTTACTTGCCAAGCTTTTCCGTGAACCCGAAAGCCGCCGTAATAGCCACCCAGTAACGGATGACGTTTAACAAACCCCAGAGTTCACGAAGCAAGCACGAAGGAACTCGATACTCTCATGGTCTAAGGAATTATGCAAACATTAACTAACTCTGTGATATTTAACCATTAACTTGTGACGAATGAATCTCATAGCATAACATCAATATGGGTCGATTCAACACAAGTGTTCTACCAACATCGTGCCCTCAAAATTGCCGGCATAGCCATGCCCATGATCAGGAAAACAGGATCATCATGCAATACTTGAGCCAGTCTTAGAGGCAAGACTAGGAATACAATTTACCGTTTATTATACCACACATGCAGATGAGTTTCCCTCCGGGCCTCGTGGATATTGCAGACTCGAGAATCATTGCAGTTATAGCATGGATCATAAACATTCATTACAAACTCGGAGATACAAAATAACTGTTATTACTGCCTCTAGGGCATATCTCCTACATTTTCTTCACCAAGTCAAAGTCTTTGGCAACCAAGACTAATTGTGCTTCGCAAAGCATGTCTGTCAAAGGTTTGGAGATGACCAGTAAGTATCTACCCGAGTGAAATCAACCAAAGTCTAATCATCTTCGTGTTGAAGGAGCATATGATGGAGAGAGGTCTGCTCATGTGTTCAATCACAGGTCCCTCCAACCAGATGTAGCTCTTTTGCAGAACACTGAACTAGTCTACCAAATCATCTGCCTCCATCGAGCACCACTGGTTCATTCTATTCTACTGCAATACTTTCAGTAGTTTATCTTCAGTGCTACATGTTCCGATGGATAACTATGATCATTTATCTATATCTATTTATCAGTTGTGGCATAGCCATACTATTTAGTGTATTTTTGTTTGTCGTGCTTAAACTCATATGCTCGTATGCTCGTCTATTGATTCTTTGGTACTACTTTGTCATTCAACTGAGTTATATCTTGATGAATATCTCTCGGTAGCATTTCGGTCATTATTGATTAGTTTCCTCTCACATCTTGTCAGTCATACTGCTTGAGATGTTTTCCTTCCGTGTCACTATTGTTTACGTGAACGTTCTCAGTTACTTGGCTAAGCATATTACCATCGCCTTCATCAATAGTTTCGTTTAGTCCTTCATGTCTAGCTCATTTCTCTCTCGAGTAGTTGCACCTATATTTATCTTCAATGTACCTTCTCCTATATTTCCTTCCGCTGTTTTGACTAAGGGATCTAAAGTTTCGAACGGAATTTTAAATCTCCCATTCACCCCCATATGGTCGATATACTATTGGTCCTAACACTGGTACCAGTGTAAAGAATCATTGTCTCTGCTTATTAAAGGTCTAACCACCTTGGAGTTATGAGTATATCGCTTGCAGGTCACACCAAGCACTCTGAAAGATTTCTCATCTTTGATGGAAATAACTATCTATACTGGAAAGCAAGAATGATGATTCAACTGAAGGCTATCAGTGAAGAACTATGGCAAATTGTGGAAAATGGATATTCCATACATACTCCCAAGTCTCCCATGCCTAAAGATGAGAGAAAGAATCGATTGGATGATCAAGCAAAGTATATCATATGAGATTGCATCACTGGACTTCATTTGTTTCAGAAGGCTTGAGACAGCCAAACAAATATGGGATGGCATCAAAGATATTTACCAAGAATTTCTAGCATGAAATGACGCTCACACCGATATGCTCTGGGCTATGTTCACCCACTTAAGAAGTCTTTGAAAGGAAAGTGTCATGGAGCTCACTCATCATATAAGCAACCTTCTTGAGTGATTCCCGATAACTTACCAGGGGTCGTGCCAGTGCTCCCCTTGGACCTTAGGACCTCCTGCTCGTATCCGGAAAGTCGGCCATTTGTATATTCCTACTCTAATTTCTTCGCCAGGAGCTTGGATTCGGCACTCTGCAGATTAAAAGATAGGCACACGAAATGTGTATGTAGCTCTTAGAAAACGAGAAGATTCGATCCTCAGGTCAGTTTTTGTGAAACCAACCGGACTCTCGGGGGCTACTGGGTATTGCTCACCTAAGTAAGGTCGTTGGACCGATATGATGCGATACTCGTGTTGGTTTTCATGAAACTGTGGTACGTCTCCAACGTATCTATAATTTATGAAGTATTCATGCCATGTTTACAATATTTTTATATGATTTTGGTATGATTTTATTAGAACTAACCCGGACTGACGCTGTTTTCAGCAGAACTACCGTGGTGTTGTTTTTGTGCAGAAATAAAAGTTCTCGGAATGAGCTGAAAATTTACGGAGAATATTTTTGGACATGGGACCGACGCCAAAAACTCCTATAAATACAGAAACCTCTGAAAAGAAACCTAGATCGGGAGTTCCGCCGCCGCAAGCCTCCAGAGCCACGAAAAACCAATCGGGAGCCCTTTCCGGCACCCTGTCGGAGGGGGAAACCATCACCGGAGGCCATCTTCATCATCCCGGCGGTCTCCATGACGAGGAGGGAGTAGTTCACCCTCGGGGTTGAGGGTATGTACCAGTAGCTATGTGTTTGATCTCTCTCTCTCTCTCGTGTTCTTGAGATGACACGATCTTGATGTACCGCGAGCTTTATTAATATAGATGAATCATATGGAGTTTTCCCCTCTCTATCTTCTTGTGATGAATTGAGTTTTCCCTTTGAAGTTTTCTTATCGGATTGAGTCTTTAAGGATTTGAGAACACTTGATGTATGTCTTGCGATGGGATATCTGTGGTGACAATGGGATGTTCTATTGATCCACTTGATGTATGTTTTGGTGATCAACTTGCGGGTTTCGTGACCTTGGGAATCTATGCATAGGGGTTGGCACACGTTTTCGTCTTGACTCTCCGGTAGAAACTTTGGGGCACTCTTTGAAGTTCTTTGTGTTGGATTGAACATGATGAATCTAAAATTGTGTGATGCATATCGTATAATCAAGCCCATGGGTACTTGTGGTGACATTGGAGTATCTAGGTGACATTAGGGTTTTGGTTGATGTGTATCTTAAGGTGTTATTTTAGTACAAACTCTAGGGCTGTTCGTGACACTTATAGGGATAGCTCATAAGATTGATCGGAAAGGATAACTTTGAGGTGGTTTCGTACCCTACAATAATTTCTTTGTTTGTTCTCCGCTATTTGTGACTTTGGAGTGAACTCTTTGTCGCACGTGAGGGATTTACATATGATTCAACTATGTTAGTATTGTTGACAGAACTTGCACTAGTGAAAGTATGAACCCTAGGCCTTGTTTCTAAGCATTGCAATACCGTTTGTGCTCACTTTTATCATTAGTTACCTTGCTGTTTTTATATTTTCAGATTAAAAAAACCTATATCTACAATCCATATTACACTTGTATCACCATCTCTTCGCCGAACTAGTGCACCTATACAATTTACCATTGTATTGGGTGTGTTGGGGACACAATAGACTCTTTGTTATTTGGTTGCAGGGTTGTTTGAGAGAGACCATCTTCATCCTACGCCTCCCACGGATTGATAAACCTTAGGTCATCCACTTGAGGGAAATTTGCTACTGTCTTACAAAACTCTGCGCTTGGAGGCCCAACACGAGTCTACAAGAAGAAAGTTGCGTAGTAGACATCAAGCTCTTTTCTGGCGCCGTTGCTGGGGAGGTGAGTGCTTGAAGGTATATCTTTAGATCTTGCAATTAAATCTTTTAGTTTCTTGTTTTTCACTAGTTTGGTTTTATAAAAGAAAAACTACAAAAAAATGGAATTGAGGTTGCCTCATATGCTTCATCTTTTTAATGTCTTTCGTGAAAATGATGGAAAGGAAAATTGTGCTCAAGTGTTAGAAGAAGAAGTTATTAAAATGTTTGGCACTAAATCTTTGAGTGATGAGCATGATTGCAATGTTGTTAGTATGAATTCTTTGAATATCCATAGTACTAATGATGATTGCACTAGTCATGATAAAAAGATTTCTTATAAGCATGTCAATTTTTGTGGAGTGCATAGAGTTTGTGAAGACATGCCTAAGAGGGAAGATAGATTTTGTAAGAGGCATAAGTATTTAGAAACTAAATGGTTGCAAGAGAGGCTATATGTTTGTGCTGAAAGACTTAATATTTCTTGCCGTCCTTGTGAACTTTGCAATGAAAGTGGTCATTTTAATTTCCAATGTGAATTATTTCATGATCGAATTGTGTCCAAAAATTGTGATAACCTCATTACCCTTGAGCATCATAATGAACTTAGTCTATTTTTGGGGTATGAATAAATGAAACATAAAACTAAGGATGTTCCAGCTTGGGTTCTCATGAAAATGATTGATTTTGATCTAAATGAAATCTATATGTATTGCGTGGTAAATTGCATTGAGAATCCTTATATTGCCAATTACTTAAAGACAAGAAAACAAATAGAAGATGAAGAGAATACTAATGAAGGGGAAGAGGTTTCCCAATATCCTCCTATTTTTCTTATGATGAATCAGGTGACGAGGAGGAGCTTTTTATTCAACCAACTTCTTCAAAAAGAAGCTTTGAGGAATTAAATAAACCCACACATAATGTGGTGAAGAAGAAGAAAAGAAGGAAAAGTAAAGGTAAAGAGGTATCTCTCCCAAATAATGTTGCTCCCATTATTGATAGGCCTCATGAGAATGAATCAAAAATAGTTGTGGAAGATGATGATAATAATTGCTATACTATTGGTGCTATTCATACTATTAATGATGAGAGTGATTATGCTTATGTTATGCAAAGCCACAAGTTTGGGGGTGCTATGTTTGATGAGAATGACATGTTTGAGAATTTATTTGCTGCAATTAATGTTTGTCCCAAGCTTGGGGATGCTATGTTTAATGAAGATGATATTTTTAGTCCCCCAAGTTTTGATGTGCAAATTTATTATGATGATAGCATACCCCCTATTTATGATGATTGCAATATTTATGAAAGTGGGTTTGGAAGAGTGTCAACTTTAGATAATAATTATCCCACTATTTTGGAGGGTGTTGAATCTTATTATAATGATAAAAGTGGATTTGGAGAGGTCACGACTTTACTTATTAATGATTCCACTATTTCGGAAGAGGTTTCAATTGACTATGATGAGAACAAAGTTGCTACTTAGGATGATTATTGTGATGATACTTATGCGATGAAAAAGAGTGATGATTACTATTATGATACTTGTCATAATTATGAATATCCTTTTACTGAATATTACTCTTTTAATGTGGAATCAATTTGTAGTATTCAATTCCTTTATGATACTCCCACTATTAGTCATGAGAAGAAATTTTCTTGTGTGGAGAGTAGTAAAATTTCTATGCTTGTAGATCATGAAAAGAATGCTTTATGTGCTGGTTATGTTGTGAAATTCCTTCATGATGCTACTGAAAATTATTATGAGGGAGGAACATATGCTTGTAGGAATTGCAATAATATCAAGTTTTCTCTCTATGTGTTCAAAGTTTTGAAGTTATGCTTGTTTTGCCTTCCTATGCTAGTTGATTCTTGCTCCCATAAATTGATTGCTCACAAAATCCCTATGCATAGGAAGTGGGTTAGACTTAAATGTGCTTGTCATGAGATTCATGATGCTCTTTTGCATGTTATGATTATTATTCCTATGTGAGCATCATTGAAATCATCATGCCTAGCTAAAAGGCTTCAAAGAAAAGCGCTTGTTGGGAGACAACCCAACACTTTTCCTTTCTGTTTTAGTGTGTTCACATGATTAAGCTACTGTATAATCATTTTTATAGCTTTTGTTTCAATAAACTGCCAAGTAAAGCCTTTGGGATAGTGTGGATGATAGTTGACTTGATTCTGTGCAAAAACCGAAACTTTTGCTCTCAGTCCAGAAATTTTGTAAATTCACTGGAACGTGATTTTGATCTGAATTTTTTACACATGATTTATATACAAATTGCCTAGATTGTCCTAATTTTTTAGAATTTTTAGAGACAGGGAAGTATAGTTACACTACAGATCTTCACAGACTGTTCTGTTTTTGACAGATTCTGTTTTGCATGCATAGTTTGCTTGTGTTAGTGTTCCCATAGCTTATATTGAGTGATATAAATTATGGGAATGATATAATACAGTAGGTATCATGTGGAAACAATTATGAATCTTGTCTTGACATTACCTAAGTGAATGATTTATTTTTATTACACTAACCCTTCTCACGAAGTTCCGTTAAGTTTTGTGTGATTGAAATTTTCAAGTTTTGGGTGAGACACCGATATGAGGATGTCGGTGTACTAAGATTGGGTCCCTTAATACCCCGTACTTGTGCACGGACAGTTGTAGCCACCCCTGCGGCAAGGCTTGCCGGGAGACAACCAAATGCAAGTTCATGAAGTCAAGGAGGCATCCATGACAAGGCAATAATCAGAAGATAGAAGACTGAAGGATGGAGCCCCGGCAAGATCTTGCCGGGATGGCTCATGGCCCCGGCAAGGCTCGCACCCGGCAAGACCTCGCCACTCTGTCACCACTCCAGTGCAACGACTAGCTTGTCGTTTAGCTATTGTCCTCCTGGGTGCGTGTCAGATGCTAGTGGTAGAAGGGCTTAAGCAGTGCTGATGGGACGGCTTATTTTCCCATCCCCAAGACGCTAAGGGACACCTCAACGGAGCATTTAATGTTCTTGTCCTAAACCGTTAGTGTTAGGTATGATAACACTGTAGCTACTTTTACACCTCATGTATGCACTGTACGCCACTGTTGGTGACCCCTTCGAACGTATAAAAGGAGGCCCAAGGCGTAGCTACAGGGGGATCGGATCTTCTCTAGCCCATTCTGCATGAGTAGCAGCTGAGTACTGTAGCGCTCCCAGAACTTGAGCTAGAACACATCTAATACAACCAAGCAGGAGTAGGGTTTTACGCATCTTTGCGGCCCGAACCTGGGTAAAATTCCCGCGTGTTGATCATCAGATCTGCTCTCTGTACAAACCCTTCCCCTTGCCGAATCGTAAAGGGATCCCTGCGATCCCATAGGTGTCGTTCCTCCGACATCTTTGGCGCGCCAGGTAGGGGATTAAGAGGTTGTGCGGACCTGATCTGGCGACTAGCGCGCCAGTTCTTCATCATCTTTGTCGCCATGGCCCCCAAGAGGAAGGGTTTCACGACGGTTGGTCCATCCACGTCCGATGTCCCCATGGCTACACAGACGGGAGACGGTGTAGACGTGGGTGGAGGAGGCGGAGGTTCTGAGCTTCCGCGACGTTCTGGTGATCGTAGCCAGGCGAGCGGCGTCGTTCGCGCCGCTGGATCTAGGGATGGAGCTGTGCTGCCAGCAGGCGGTGCAGCGAACTCCAGGGATGGAAGGGCGCCTTCCAAGACACCCACACCGGCGCACGTGCCGCGACCTTCTCAGGGCACGCACGATGAGCAGCGCCACGACATTGGTGGTACTAGGCGTCCCCACAGAAAGTCTCCTGAGCATCAGTCCCCGCGTCCACATGCTGGTGGAAGCGGTGTACGGTCGCGGGACCGTGATCTAGCTCCTTCCAACATAGTTGGGAGTCAGAGCACGTCACGTTCCTCTCACCTGTCACCGCCGCCTACACGAGCGGAAGCGCTGGCACGTGCACAGCTGCTTCTGAACTTCCCTCCTGCTGCGGACAAGCTCGACGAATGGAGAGCTGCCATTCAGAGCCTCGTCGGCCTCGCCAGCGAAGATAAGCCGGAGCAGGCGGAGCCCTCGCGGCGGCAGTCCATCGAGCCGGCACGCGTCGGTGGTGAGAAGACTGGAGGTGGTACGACCACGGTGTACTCTCCCCCACAGCGGCAGCAGCGGACGCAGACTCGACGGGTCGACACCCGTGATGACGATTCCACGGCGTCGTCCGATCCGCGAACTCACCGCGATCAACGTCAAGTTCTTCGGGAGCGAGGCAAGGAAGACGCTCGAACTACCATCAAGCGGCGGCGGGAAGCGCGCTATCAATCTCACAAGCGCGCAGGACCTACTGTAGACAAGCCAGCGCCGGGGTATCCTGTCGATCTACCTTACGAGGTGGGTTGTCCAACGTTTACCCGTGAGCTGCGGCGAGTCCAGTGGCCCAATTCCCGCACGTTCAAGCCGGAGGTCCCAGAGAAATATGACGGTAAGACCCACCCGTCAGAGTTCGTGAGCATCTACACCATTGCGGTGCAGGCTGCCGGGGCTCGTGACGACAAGATACTCGCCAACTACTTCCCGTTGGTGCTTAAGCCCAACGTCAGGTCGTGGTTGATGCACCTGCCGGAGAATTCCATTTCTTCTTGGGCAGATTTGTGCCATGAGTTTGTTGGCGCCTTCGCTGGAAGCCACCAAGCTCCTAGCCAAGAAAGCGATCTGCATCTCATCCCCCAGAAGGAAGGCGAGACTTTGCGCAAGTACATCCAGAGGTTCAGCCGCATACATCACAACATTCCAGACGTTCATCCTGCCGCTGTTATCAGCGCGTTCCATCAGAACGTGCGCAACCGCAGGATGCGGGAAGAGCTGGCGATGAACAAGATCAGGGATGTTGCCGAGCTTTATGCTCTGGCAGATAAGTGTGCTCGAGCTGAAGAAGGGAGGAGACTCCCCAGCGAAGATGCTGGTGCAGGGGTCGACTCTGGAGATGAGGATGCCGCCGCTCCAGCAAAGAAGGGCCGGCGACGCAACAGGAAGCGCAAGGGCAAGGTCGTGCTTGCCGTTGAGGGATCCGGCAACCCCGGTACCGCCAAGAAGGCCAAGGTTGATGACCCCGGCAAGGATGTTGTCGGGTGCGCCTCCTGCCAAGCCTTGGCGACTGCCGACAAGCCAGACGGTTCCGGCAAGCAGTACTGCAAGATCCATCGCACCAAGGGCCATGATCTCCAAGACTGCCGGCAAGTCGAGCAGCTTGTCGAGAAGCAGAAAGCCGAATACGAGAGGCGAGACAAGGAGAAGGCCCAGGATGGCGCGGAGGGGTCCGGCAAGAAGCATGGTGGCCGAGGAGGTCGCCGCGGCAAGGCCAAGCAACAGAAGGACTGGCCCGCTCGAGACCGCGACAAGCAAGAGGGGGGTGATGATGACATTGAGGAGGATGACGAATCCAGCGAGCAAGAATTCCAGAAAGCTACAGACGCTATGTGTGTTGACGGAGGTGCCTCGCTGCATTCTTCCCACCGCCAACTTAAACAGTGGGCGCGTGAGGTTAACACGGCTGAGCCATCTGTCGGCGCCCGGAAGCCTTTGAAATGGTCCAACACGCCTATCATTTTCGACGTTGAGGATCACCCTGATCGTGTAACCGCGGTCGGGTGTTTGCCGTTGTTAGTTTCACCGACAATACGCAACCTCAAAGTGACGAAAATGTTAGTTGACGGTGGGTCCGGTCTGAACTTGATCTCACCCGAGGTAATCAAGAGATTGCAAATTCTTGATGGAGATCTCGAGGAAACGGGCTCGTTTCAAGGGGTCAATCCAGGAAGGAGCCAGCCCAAGGGAAAGATCACGCTGCCGGTGACATTTGGCAGTGACCTGAATTTCAGGACAGAGAAGATTGTCTTCGACGTCGCCAAGATTCCGTTGCCATATAATGGGATCCTTGGCCGTCCAGCACTGGCCAAGTTCATGGCGGCATCACATTACGCCTACAATGTGCTGAAGATGCCCGGGCCGATGAGCGTTATCACTGTCAGTTCCGACAAGAAAGACGCGCTTATCTGCACCGATCAACTCTACCGGGAGGCAGTTGCAGCATCTGCCGCCAAGGCACTTGCTCCTGCCGCTGAAACTGCCGGGGGGGAGAAGACCGGCAAGGCCTCTCGCGCACTCTCCGGCAAGCGCACCTCTTCGGAGTGCTGCGCTCCCGTCGAGGATGTGCCAGAGAGTTCCACCGGCAAGAGCAAGAAGTCCAAGGCTGCTCGGCCAGAGACCAAGAAGGTGCCCGCCAAGGAAGATGGCTCGGGAGGAACTTTCACCATAAGTTCCACCCTCGACAGCAAATAGGAAAGCGCGCTCGTTGCCTTCCTGTGGGCGAATGTCGATGTGTTTGCATGGCAACCATCTGATATCCCCGGTGTTCCCAGGGAGGTGATTGAGCACCACCTTGCCGTCTGTCCACACGCACGGCCCGTCAAACAGAAAGTCAGGAAGCAAGCTTTGGAGCGGCAACAGTTTATTGCCGAAGAAATTAAGAAGTTAGAAGCAGCAGGCTTGGTTAGAGGAGTACTTCATCCAACATGGTTGGCCAATCCAGTTGTAGTGCGCAAGGCGAATGGAAAATGGAGGCTATGTATTGACTATACAGATATCAATAAAGCATGTCCAAAAGATCCTTTTCCCTTGCCGCGCATCGACCAGATTGTGGACTCCACTGCCGGCTGCGACTTGCTGTCATTCCTTGACGCCTATTCAGGCTATCATCAGATTTTCATGGCCAAGGAAGACGAAGAGAAGACCGCATTTATCACCCCATGTGGTACGTACTGCTTCTTGTGTATGCCTTTCGGGTTGAAAAGTGCTGGTTCTACATTTGCAAGAGCAGTCCAGATCGGTTTTGAGCCCCAGCTACATAGAAATATGGAAGCTTATATGGATGATATAGTGGTCAAAACCAAGGACAAGGCAACGCTCATATCAGATTTAGAAAAAACATTTGCCAATCTGCGCAAGATCAACTTGAAGCTCAACCCTGAGAAGTGTGTGTTTGGTGTTCCATCCGGCAAGCTTCTCGGGTTCTTTGTATCTCAACGTGGAATTGAAGCAAATCCCGACAAGATCAAAGCAATTGAGCAAATTGAAGCGCCAAGACGTGTCAAGGATGTGCGCCGTCTTGCCGGCTGCATTGCTGCTCTAAGTAGGTTCATCTCAAAATCTGCTTAGCGCGCCCTGCCCTTTTTCAAAATTTTGAAGAAGGCGGGTCCAATGAAATGGACTCCGGAAGCGGAGGCAGCGCTGCAGGATTTGAAGAGGTACCTCTCCTCTCCGCCAGTACTAGTCGCGCCAAAACCACAAGAGCCATTGCTGCTATATCTAGCGGCAACGAATCAAGTGGTAAGTGATGCGCTAGTGGCAGAGAGAGAAGCTGATGAAGAAGCAGCGCCGACGGCAGGACCGCCAAGTAACAAGCTGGGATCTTCCCCGGCAAAGTCTGGTGCCGACAAGGTTGAATCTGTGCAGTCAAGTCAAGCAATACAGAAGAAGAAGATGGTGCAGCGCCCGGTCTATTTTGTCAGCTCCCTTTTGTAGGGGGCTAGGTCAAGATATTCTGGTGTGCAGAAGTTGCTCTTCGGCCTCCTCATGGCCTCGAGGAAGCTGTGCCATTACTTTCAAGCACATGAGATCACCGTTGTCACTCGCTTTCCATTGCAGTGGATTTTGCGGAACCCAGATGCTACCGGCTGGATTGTGGAGTGGGCTTTGGAGCTGTTAAGCTTTGGTCTCAAGTTTGAAAGTACTTCGACCATCCAGAGCAGGGCCTTGGCGGAGTTCATTGCAGAATGGACCCCAACGCCAGATGAAGAAGTTCCAGAGTCAACTCTCCCCGGCAAGGAAACAAATCTAGAGTGGATCATGTATTTTTATGGGGCTTTCTCGCTGCAAGGCGCCGGTGCTGGCGTGCTGCTTGTCGCACCCACCGGAGAGCACCTCAAATACGTGATTCAGATGCATTTTCCCCGGGAGAGATCAACAAACAATACTGCCGAGTATGAAGGGCTGCTTGCCGGCCTCAGGGTCGCGGCAGACCTTGGAATCAAGAAGCTCATTGTCAGGGGTGATTCTCAGCTTGTCGTCAAGCAAGTGAATAAAGATTATCAGAGCCCGTTGATGAAAGCTTATGTCGATGAAGTGAGAAAGTTGGAAGAGCATTTTGACGGCCTACAAATGGAGCACGTTCCTCGTGCCGAAAACAGCATTGCCGATGGTTTGTCAAAATGCGCTGCTCTCAAGTTACCTGTGGAACCAGGGACTTTTGTGCTTCGACTGACTCAATCATCCGTGACACCATCAATGGGACAAGAGAAATAAAGGAAGTTGAGTTCCGGCAAGTACTTCCCGGCAGAGCTCCCAGAAGCCGCCGGCAAGGAAGTTGCCGAGAACAACGCTAAGCTTGCCGGTGAGTGACAGGCTCCGGCAGGGCGTCAGGCTCTTGCCGTCGAGACAAACGCTCCCGCCAAGCTTGCCGGGGAACAGCAAGCTCCGGCAGGGTCTCAGGCCCTTGCTATCGAGACAACTACTCCCGAGGCAGAAGATATGTCTTTAGTCCTTGTCGTTGAGCCCCAGGCTCCAGCATGGGCACAGCACACCGTCCATTTCCTTCAGACAGGAGAACTTCCCGAAGAGCAGGAAGAAGTAGAGAAAGTAGCCCGTCGGTCTAAAATGTATCAGTTTGTGGACAATGTCATGTACAGAAAGAGGCCGAACGGTGTGAAATTGAAGTGCATTTCTCAGGAAGATGGACTGGAGCTGTTGGCAGAGATACATGGAGGCATATGTGGCTCCCACATAGGATCAAGAGCACTTGCCGGTAAGGCATTCCGGCAGGGTTTCTTTTGGCCCACTGCCCTCCAGGATGCAACTGCGCTAGTAACCAAGTGTGAAGCATGCCAGTTTCATTCAAAGAAATTGCATCAACCAGCTCAAGCTCTTCAAACAATCCCTCTCTCCTGGCCATTTTCGGTCTAGGGGCTCGACATCCTGGGCCCTTTTCCCCGTGCTACCGGGGGCTTTGAGTACTTGTACGTTGCAATTGACAAGTTTACAAAGTGGCCGGAAGTGGAAGCAGTGAGGAAGGTGACAGCACAGTCAGCCGTCAAGTTCTTCAAAGGAATAGTTTGCCGCTTTGGTGTACCAAACAGGATCATCACCGACAACGGCACACAGTTCACGAGTCGCACCTTCATGCAGTATGTCCAAGACCTTGGCGGCAAGATTTGTTTTCGTTCTGTTGCCCACCCGAGGAGCAATGGCCAAGCGGAAAGGGCTAATGCTGAAGTGCTGCGAGGCCTCAAGACAAGAACTTTCGGCAAGCTGCGCAAGTGCGGAAGGCGCTGGATTGATGAGTTGCCGGTGGTTCTTTGGTCAATCAGGATGACACCGAATCGAGCCACCGGCCAGACACCCTTCTCCCTAGTATATGGGGTGGAAGCAGTTCTCCCCATGAAACTCACATACGGGTCACCTCGAGTGCTCGCTTATGATGAGCTTGAGCAAGAGCAGCTGCGACAAGATGACGCGTTGCTCCTTGAGGAAGATCGTCTTCAGGCTGTTGTGCGAGCTGCACGCTACCAGCAAGCCTTGCGCCGCTATCATAGCCACAAGGTTCACGCCCTAAGTCTTGAGGAAGGCGACCTTGTTCTTCGGCACGTTCAGTCCGCCAAGAATTCCAACAAGTTGACGCCGAAGTGGGAAGGCCCTTATCGGGTAGTGCGAGTCACCAGGCCTGGCGCAGTCCGCCTGGAGACCGAAGATGGCGTCCCAATGAGCAACTCCTGGAATATCGAGCATCTTCGTAAGTTCTACCCATGAGGCACGGTTGCCGGGTCTCCCGGCAACCCTTTTTGTACAAGTCTTGCCGATGAAGCATGTAATCCTTTGTACCAAGCCAGGCGCAGACCCTGTGCGTAGTTGAATAAAGCTTAAGCGTTTTACAAATTCTTGTCGATGTTCATGTTTACTTACGTGCATGTTTATCTGAGATATTGTATTGCGCTTACTTCCAGCAAGTACTAACGAACCGCCAAGGTTCCATATCTCTATTTTCTCTTCTTTCTTTTTCTCAAAGGACAGAAGGTTCCCTCGCATACAAGTTTGCCGGGGGGATAGGATGGTATGGATACCGACGGGCGACGTTCAAGGTTGACATCTTGCCGGAAGAAGTACAGCAACCAAAAGCTAAGTTGCAGAAACTTTGAACGAATTTTTGTTTGTAAGGTTATTCTCCTTGAACGATTTCGACTCTTGTATGGAAAACCTGCACGCGAGGGAACCTTGTTGTGATTGGTTGCGCCTTTATCCTGTTTCGAGTCCGCTCAACAGTTTAGGTGGCTGCACTGAAAACGTCAAGGTTTCTTGCCGCTAGCGGCACCGCTAGCAGGCTGCTAAAGTCCCGCACCTAGCGCTCGCGGCAAGGGTGTGCGCGCCGGCAAGTTTCCAATCAAGCGTAGGGCAAATACATACAGAAAGAAATTAAACAAGGGGAATAGCATAGCATTCATCCAGAACATAGCAAGTTATATTACATCAATCTTGCCGCAATTCTAACATAAGATAAATTGTTCTTGGCATGGATGGCGGCGGGAAGTAAGGCAGCTAATCCCGGCGATCGCCTTCAACTCTCTTGACTTGGCTTCCCCTGTCGACGATGGGCGCGACAAGTTCTTCTGCCGCCTTGAGATCTGCATCCTTCGGTAGGCGGTCAAGGACGTTGGCGAGGTTGATGCCGGGGTTCCTGTGCACCACCTTGATGAGCACTTTCTGGAGGACGGCCCGGCAGAGCTTGCGGGACTCGTTAGCAAGATGAGCTTTTCGGTCTGAATGGAGTTGCTCCAGAGCCCCAAGCACACGGTCGAAGAACATGGTCAGCTTGGCGCTCGGGGGCACCCTGTCGTCAAGAGAATACATGTGATCTTGCAGGCCCATGGTAGACAGTTGTGTGGCGAGCTTCTCCGTGACGTCTACAAGCTTCTCAGTCCAGATTTGCACTCCCTGCACATAGTCGTTGTGGGCAGCAGCAGCACTTCTGACCAGCTCCTCCTCATCTCGGAGATCCTTGGCCAGAGCCTTCTCGCGAGCCTTGGCGGTCTCCAGAGTCTCCTCCAGCGTGGACAGTTTCAGCTTTAGATCAGCGATGGATTCGTTGGCTGTGGAGAGCTCCTTGGTCTTGTCGGATACGGCAACTTGCGTCTCCATCAAGTTGTGGAGAGCTTTGTCTCTCTCCGTCTTGAGCGTTAAGATTTGTTTGCCGTGTTCCTCAAGATCTGCTTCCAGCCTCTTTACCCCATCGGCAAGCTTGTCCTTGGCAGCCTCTGCAGCTTTGGCGGCATCGACGGCCTCCTTCAGCTTGCCGGCATGATCTACAGTCAGAGCTTCGAGTGCCTCCTTGTGCTTCAGCTCCAGATCCTGGGTCCGCTGCGCGACAAGCCTTTCAATCTCCTCGTCCTTGGCGCGGACTTTTCGGCAAGTGCTTTCTCACGAGCGGTCAGGTCATCATCATGAGCCTCAAGCCCGACACGGAGTTCCCTTAAGCGTGCTTCCTCTATGGCGGCCTGTTGCTTGGCATCCTCCTGTGCCTTCTCCATGTCAGACTGCTTCATGAGGAGATCGTTCCATCTTTGGCTCAGCTGCTCTTGGCTAGTCCTCAACTCCTGGAAAGCTTCGACAAACCAGGCCTGCGTCTCCTCAACGCGTTTCTGGAGATCTGCTTCAACCTTGTCAGCAACCGCGGCCCTGGAGTCTAGTTTCTCCTTCCGGGCGCGATGGAGTGCTTGGAGCTTCTGGTAGCTGTCGCCCATGGCCTTGAGGAGCTTCTCTTCTTCAGATTTGCTGCTACTGACGCTTGGTTCATCAATGACCTCGAGCCCGGCAGCGGCAATGGCGTCGTTGTCGAAGATTTCCCCTTCGGTTGGCGCCCTAGTACTTGCCGTGCCTGGGATGCTGACGAACAGGTTGTCGCCGACCTTGAGGTACTTGCCTGACGAGGGAGTTTCGGATGTTGGTGGCTGTTCCTCAACAGTCGCCTCCCCGGCAGCTGGGGGCTCTGTGTCCGGCGTAGCGCCTGGCGCTCCTGCGGCAGGGATGCCGTCAGTACGGTCACTAGCCTCCTCGCCGGCCCTCTCGGCAGATTCCTTGGCTGCCTCTTCCTGTGCAGCCCTAGCAGCTTCGGCGTTGGCATCCTTGGCGGCCTCGGCGGCAGCGTTCTTGGCGGCTTCGGCGGCAGCATTTTGAGCGGCCTCGTCAGCGGCAATCCTGTCGGCCTCGGCGGCAGCGTCCCTGGCGGTTTCCTCGATGACGATGTCAACGTCCATCTGCTCCGTCGAGGGAATGTCTGAAGGCCAAGAAAGCAAGTCAAGATGAGGTTGACATGGAAGTTCAAGAAGACAAAAAAGAAGAAGAACATAATAACAAGTACCTGCGCCAGCATTGGTTGCCGACGTAGAACTGCCGGTGCCCGTGCTTGCCGGCTCTTCCTCGTCGCGATAGAGCGCGCTAGAGGAAGTCCTTGCCGGCGATCCATCTCTGGGCGGCGTGGTTGATGGAGGCGGCATATCAGGGGTGGCCTCTGATGGTTCTCCTTGTCGCTGCTCTCCTCCTGCACGCCTGGCAATGTCAGCAGTAAAGATGCACACCCCAGCACTTGCCAGCGGGAAGTGAGTAATAGACTCACGCTGAGGGCTGCACCGGGGGCTGAGACGAGGACTGCGTCGCGAGCTAGTCTCCGGGCTGATGGTGATCGTCTCCGGCGCACCTGAGGTGCTTGCCGGCGGTTCCTCGCCCGTCGAGGTCTTCGCCATCCTCTGCGCCAGAGTTTCTGCATCTCTGCAGGAGCAAATCAAAGCAAAACAAATGAGTTAAGTAAAACCAAAACTCAGAGAGCAAAGGACGCGGCAAGATCCTTACTCTTCTTCTTCTTCTCCCGAGCTAAAGGCAGAGAGGTCAAAGTCGACTTCCGCCACGGGAGGAGGTGGAGGGGTGCTCCTGGGTCGCTTGGCTGCGGCAGGCGCAGGTTGCTGAGGAGCTCCTTGCCGCTGCGTAGCCTTGCCGGCCGCCCCCTTGCCGGGGGCTGCACTGCTCGAAGAAGCTTGGCGGACCGGGATCCCAGAAGCGCCGCTCCGAAGGACACACCTACTCCTTGGTTCAAGGGTCGGGGCTTCCTCGCGCAGCTCCTCCTCGGCGGTGTCTCCAGCAGAAGGGCCTTCGGCTGATGTGCCGCCCTGCTCTTCTGCGGTCTCGTCCTGCCCGGCAAGATTCTCATCCGGCAGCGCTTCCCCTCCGCTGGTTCCCTCTCCCACGAAGCCAGCACTGCCGGCCTCCGCGGCAAGATTTGCTTCCTCCGCCCTGCTGGCAATATATGCCACTTCTTCCTCAGTGGTGGCGCGGACGAGGCCCTCTTCTTCGCGGATGGCCTTCTCCGTCAGATTATCAAAGAATTGCTGCACTTGCTCTTCAGGTGGCTCAATACAAGATCCGTCAAGGGTATGAGCGTCAAACGCCGGCATCATGGCGATGATTGGGCCTAGAGAGGAGTTGTTGCATAGAGGGACTATGCTTGCCGGCAGCTTGCATACCACGTCGCCCCTGAACAGTTTCTGGCAGAGAGCTGCGTGCTGCATAAATGTCAGATTGCCATTCAGCCCAGGGTGCAGTCTCATGATGTCTGCCGCGTTCTTGAACTGCCAAGTTGGCCTCCCTTTGTTCTACAGAGGGGCAATGCGCCGGCGAAGGAAATCGGCGCCTATCATCTCTATCGTGAGCCCGGCAGCTCTGAGGCGGTGAATCCTGGTAGTAGCAACTGTGAGCTTCTTATCGTAAGGATCAAGGGCGCTCCAGTCGTTGCTGCGCACTATCTTCGTCTGCCGCGGCAAGCAGAAAGGTTGGACTTCTGATTTTTCTGTCTCCCGAACCCAGCACCATCTGGCCCGCCATTCATCCCACTTCTCGCGGAAGGCCCCGTCTGGGTAGACCTCCTTGGTTCCTGGCCGTGGGATCCAAGCGATGGAACGAGAAAGGGCCTCGCCTTTTTGGATGCGGGGAATAAAGTAATGGCGGAAAAGAGCGGTGCTAGGAACTACTCTGGCAAAGTTTTCGCAAAGGTGAGCGAAAACGGACATGCAAGTCACGGCATTCGGCGTGAAATCCAAAAGTTGGAAGCCGTAGGTGAGCATGATGTCATTGAAGAAATCAGAGAAAGGGGGGCAGAGTCCGCAATAGAAATAATCGACAAAGAAGTGATATTTATTTGGGCCGCCCCTAGAAGAACCTGGACTCACGGCGGTGGCCGGATGCGCTGTCGTCTCTGTCGCCCACATGAACTGATACTGCTCCCTCAGTGCGGCCGCATCAAGCGCCGGGGGGAAGACGACGTGCTCCTTCCGCATCTTCGCCATCTTGCTCTCCGAGACGGCGGTATCCACCTCCTTGCCCCTGCTTGCTTTGGGCGGCATGGCGGCTATGGGAGACGGAGGCTGAGGGCGGAGAGGGCATGGAGGCGGCGGATGAGAGGGGGAAGCTCTGTTTCGACTCGAGGAAGAAGACGGCGGCAGTTCCCAGATTGAAGAGACAAGAGGTAAATGAGCAGCGCCTCTGCGGATTCCTTCTTATGGGGAGGACGCGAGGCCGCCTCTTTACTAAAATAATATTGAAACGCTTCGCGAGCGCGCTGCTGCAACGGCCCGCGCTGCGCACGTTCCCCCACGTCCCGCATTCAATGCGCGTCATGGGCGGCGCAGTAAATGGAATGATTACGGTGGATAACTCCTGCCACGCGTGCCCGTGCATTGTTTGGGCCTGGCCGAACAACGCCTCGCACCCGTGTATGGCCCAGGCCCGGGGGCTCCTGTCGGTGTACTAAGATTGGGTCCCTTAATACCCTGTACTTGTGCACGGACAGTTGTAGCCACCCCTGTGGCAAGGCTTGCCGGGAGACAACCGAATGCAAGTTCATGAAGTCAAGGAGGCATCCAAGACAAGGCAATAATCAGAAGATAGAAGACTGAAGGCTGGAGCCCCGGCAAGATCTTGCCGGGATGGCTCACGGCCCCGTCAAGGCTCGCACCCGGCAAGACCTCGCCACTCTGTCACCGCTCCAGTGCAGCGACTAGCTTGTCGTTTAGCTATTGTCCTCCTGGGTGCGTGTCAGATGCTAGTGGTAGAAGGGCTTAAGCGGTGCTGATGGGACGGCTTCTTTTCCCATCCCCAAGACGCTAAGGGACACCTCAACGGAGCATTTAATGTTATTGTCCTAAACCGTCAGTGTTAGGTATGATAACACTGTAGCTACTTTTACACCTCATGTATGCACTGTACGCCACTGTTAGTGACCCCTTCGAACGTATAAAAGGAGGCCCAAGGCGTAGCTACAGGGGGATCGGATCTTCTCTAGCCCATTCTGCATGAGTAGCAGCTGAGTACTCTAGCGCTCCCAGAACTTGAGCTAGAACACATCTAATACAACCAAGCAGGAGTAGGGTTTTATGCATCTTTGCGGCCCGAACCTAGGTAAAATTCCCGCGTGTTGATCATCAGATCTGCTCTCTATACAAACCCTTCCCCTTGCCGAATCGTAAAGGGATCCCCGCGATCCCATAGGTGTCGTTCCTCCGACAGAGGAGAATAATGAGTAACAAGAACCTAAGCTTGGGGATGCCCAAGGCACCCCCAAGGTAATATCCAAGGAAGACTCAAGCGCCTAAGCTTGGGGATGCCCCGGAAGGCATCCCCTCTTTCGTCTTCAACACTATCGGTATATCTTACTTGGAGCTATATTTTTATTCGTCACATAATATGAGTTCTGCTTGGAGCATCATTTTATTTTGTTGTTCTCTGTTAGGTGTTATTTATAATCTTGTTTTTCAATAAAAAGTTCCAAGAATTGCCTTAGGATGCTTGCATTGCATGTTTTGATGTGTGCTGTGTATAAACAGAAACTTTTGCTGTAGTGTTTGAATTTTCATATTTTACTGGAACGTGGAAAGTTTCTGAAATTTTTACACAGTGATGTCATATAAATTATTTAGCTTGTCCTAAATTTTCATAATTTTTTAAGTTACAGAAGTACACTGTTTTCATAAATTGCTACAGACTGCTCTGTTTGGACAGATTGCTGTCATAGTTTTGTTATCTACTTATCCTATAGTTTCCATAGCTTATATTGATAGATATAAATTGTGGAAATGATAGTATACAGTACCTAATGTTTGAAAATTATTATGCAACTTATCTTGGCAGTACATAAAGTGTCGATTTATTATTATGAGTACTAACCTATCTCACGAGTTCTTTTCAAGTTTTGTGTGGATAAAGTTTTTGAGGATAGGAGAAACCATGATATGAGAGGATTGAACGAGATACAAAAGCTCAAGCTTGGGGATGCCCAAGGCACCCCAAGTAAATATTTCAAGAAGTCTCAAGCATCTAAGCTTGGGGATGCTACGCATCCCACCTCTCTTCATCAACAATTATCGGTTAGCCTATGTTGAGCCTATATTTTTATTCGTTCACATGATGCGTGCTATTCTTGGAGTGCTATTTTTCTTTTGTTTGTTGTTTGAATAAAATACTCAGATCTGAAAATATTTATTGAGAGAGAGAGAGTCCTCACATAGCTACTTAATTGTTTGACTACTCATTGATCTTCACTTATATCTTTTTGAGCACGGTGTGCCTGGAAACTTTTGTAGAAATCCTCTCATGCTTCACTTATATATTTTTGAGAGATGAAATCTTTATGCTCTTGTACTTCAGTTAAATTTGTTTGAGATTGCCAAAAAGCAATGGCAATATATGAAACTAGCCCCAAAGTGATAGATATCCAAGGAGGATATCATAAAAACTTTCATGAAGATCATGGGACAAATTAAACTTGATTCTTTGTAATAGTTTTGAAACATGATGATAGTAATATGTGAGTCATGTTAGTGAGTAATTATGCTTTAGTAGGAATATTGGTGTTAAGGTTTGTGATTCCCTATGCATGCACGAAAGTCAATAGTTATGCAATGAAGTTATATCCTACTTGTGGTGCATTATTCGGTGTTAGTTATGACTCAAGGCTCACTTATGAGATTTTTCGTTCCTTGGTTTGGTTGCTTCCCAATCTAATTGCTAGCCTCCATTTGTACTAAGTAGAAATACTACTTGTGCATCCAAAATCCTTAAACCAAGTTTTGCCTTATGAGTCCACCATACCTACCTATATGCGGTATTTTCATGCCGTTCCAAGCAAATTTGTATGTGCCATCTCTAAATCTTCAAAATAAATTTGTGTGCCCGTACCGCTCATGAAACGGTGGGGAGTATCCAATATTTTTCCATGCTAGGTGTGTTATTCTCACGATATGTGTTGATTCACTATCATTCACGAGAAAGTGGCTGGTATTCGGGATGCCCGGTTCCATGCTCAAAAATCAAATCAAAATATAATGAAACAAAACTCCCCCAGGATTGTTGTTTGTATGGACGGTACCCGTGGATTCGACTCGCCGTGGAGTGTGATTGATTGGTGGAGGGGGAGTAAAAACTTTACCATTCTGTTTGGGAACCGCCTATAATGTATCCAGCATGGAAAGTATTGTGAGCTACCTTGTCGTTTTCGTTGACAGGAAAAGCATGCCACTCAAAATATGTTTTCTCTCTCAATTTAAACCTTGAGCTCTGGCACCTCTACAAATCCGTACTTCCCTCTGCGAAGGGCCTATCTATCTACTTTATGCAATTTTTATTTTTGCTTTGAGTCTCCATCTTCTCTTATAAGCACCAACTAGGGGGCACTATGATCGTACTTGAGCATTGGGCATAGCTAATATTTGAGTGTGTTTCATGAATGGATCAATGATTGAGCATGATGGGCTAGGGATAACTTTCTTTAGTGTTGATATTTTGAAAGACATGGTTGCTTGTTGACATGCTTGAGTATTGAAGTCATTATGTTAAAACTAGAATATTGCTTTGAATCATTTACAAGTCCAAATGTCCATGCTATACAAAGAAGAAAAGAATATGATGAACATGTTAGGTAGCATTCACACTTCATAAATTATTTCTTTTATCATTTACCTACTCAAGGACGAGCAGGAATTAAGCTTGGGGATGCTGATACGTGTCCAACGTATCTATAATTTATGAAGTATTCATGCCATGTTTATAATATTTTTATATGATTTTGGTATGATTTTATTAGAACTAACTCGGACTGACGTTGTTTTCAGCAGAACTACCGTGGTGTTGTTTTTGTGCAGAAATAAAAGTTCTCGGAAGGAGCTGAAAATTTACGGAGAATATTTTTGGAAAATATAAAAAATACTGGAGCGAAAAGTCACCGGAGACTTCCTCGGGAACCTTCTGGACGTGGGACCGACGCCAAAAACTCCTATAAATACAGAAACCTCTGAAAAGAAACCTAGATCGGGAGTTCCGCCGCCGCAAGCCTCCAGAGCCACGAAAAACCAATCGGGAGCCCTTTCTGGCACCCTGTCGGAGGGGGAAACCATCACCGGAGGCCATCTTCATCATCCCGGCGGTCTCCATGACGAGGAGGGAGTAGTTCACCCTCGGGGCTGAGGGTATGTACCAGTAGCTATGTGTTTGATCTCTCTCTCTCTCGTGTTCTTGAGATGACACGATCTTGATGTACCGCGAGCTTTATTAATATAGATGAATCATATGGAGTTTTCCCCTCTCTATCTTCTTGTGATGAATTGAGTTTTCCCTTTGAAGTTTTCTTATCGGATTGAGTCTTTAAGGATTTGAGAACACTTGATGTATGTCTTGCGATGGGATATCTGTGGTGACAATGGGATGTTCTATTGATCCACTTGATGTATGTTTTGGTGATCAACTTGCGGGTTCCGTGACCTTGGGAATCTATGCATAGGGGTTGGCACACGTTTTCGTCTTCACTCTCCGGTAGAAACTTTGGGGCACTCTTTGAAGTTCTTTGTGTTGGATTGAACATGATGAATCTGAAATTGTGTGATGCATATCGTATAATCAAGCCCATGGGTACTTGTGGTGACATTGGAGTATCTAGGTGACATTAGGGTTTTGGTTGATGTGTATCTTAAGGTGTTATTTTAGTACGAACTCTAGGGCTGTTCGTGACACTTATAGGGATAGCTCATAAGATTGATCGGAAAGGATAACTTTGAGGTGGTTTCATACCCTACAATAATTTCTTCGTTTGTTCTCCGCTATTTGTGACTTTGGAGTGAACTCTTTGTCGCACGTGAGGGATTTACATATGATTCAACTATGTTAGTATTGTTGAGAGAACTTGCACTAGTGAAAGTATGAACCCTAGGCCTTGTTTCTAAGCATTGCAATACCGTTTGTGCTCACTTTTATCATTAGTTACCTTGCTGTTTCTATATTTTCAGATTACAAAAATCTATATCTACCATCCATATTACACGTGTATCACCATCTCTTCGCCGAACTAGTGCACCTATACAATTTACCATTGTATTGGGTGTGTTGGGGACACAAGAGACTCTTTATTATTTGGTTGCAGGGTTGTTTGAGAGAGACCATCTTCATCCTACGCCTCCCACGGATTGATAAACCTTAGGTCATCCACTTGAGGGAAATTTGCTACTGTCCTACAAAACTCTGCGCTTGGAGGCCCAACACGAGTCTACAAGAAGAAAGTTGCGTAGTAGACATCAAACTGGCATGAGTCTCGGGGGCTACTGGGATTAGCGTTTACTTAATGCTCGAAAATAAAGATGTGCTCACTCGACCCTCTAGTCAGTTTTTGGCAAACTAACTTAAGGATCGGGGGCTACTGCGTGTGGCATTTTTCTTTATACAACACAA
Source organism: Elymus sibiricus (assembly GCA_039707655.1). NCBI lineage: Eukaryota > Viridiplantae > Streptophyta > Magnoliopsida > Poales > Poaceae > Elymus > Elymus sibiricus. The sequence continues at coordinate 367,129,640 of CM077673.1, read as the reverse complement.
TCCACAGTTCATCATCTTCCTTCGCAAAACTACACCGTGGAATACAGTAAAAAATATAAGTCTCCATGTAATAAAGGAGCAATCGAGTCGAGGTGCCCCTTGAAGGCTATGCTACTTGTAGATGCATTGGATTTTTCTCCAAAGAGGAAGAGATGATGTAGTACAGTAGCGATAGGCATTTCCCTCAGTTAAGAACCAAGGTTATCGAACCAATAGGAAGTTATCCAAACACACGATCAACAGTTCCTACACACACAAGAGCAAATACTTTCACCCAGCGCGGGCAAGAGGGTTGACAAGCCCCTTATACTCGTTAATTGCAAGGATTAAATCTTGATAGAGTAGGATAAATAAATACTAATAAAAAGTAAAGAAATAACAACAAATATGTTTATGTGTTTTTGATATATAAAATATAAAGATGGACCTAGGGGGCATAGCGTTCACTAGAGGCATCTCTCTCATGAGCATAGTAGTGATGGGTGCACAAATTACTGTTGCGAAATTAATAGAAAAGCAAATAATTATGTCATTATTCATGGCATGATTAATAAATAGGCATTACGTCCATGATAGGTAGACCGAAACGATTCTGCATCTACCACTATTACTTGACCAATCGATCGCTATCCAGCATGTATCTATGGTATTAAGTTCATGACAAATAGAGTGATTCTTTAAGCAAGATGACATAATGTAGACAAAGTAAGACCAAAATAATATGTTCAGACCCCGTCGTTTTATCCTTAGTAGTAACAATACAAATATGTGACTCGCTACTCCTTCTCGCACGAGGTGAAGACACCGCAAGATTGAACCTAGATACTACTATGCGGCACTCCCTCCGATGATCTACTCATCTACTCGGCCAAAGCAAACTTATAGATCGGAAAGCATACATAGCTATATGAAATCACATATAATAAATCTCAGATTGGGTCAATTACTTTCAATGAATAATCTGAACATAAACTCGCAATTCATTGGATCCCAACAAACACATCGCAAAAGTTGCATCGAATAGGTCTCCGACGAGATCATTGTATTGAAACTCAAAGGAGAGAGAGAGAGAGAGAGAGATCTAGCTACAGCTATGACCTGTAGGTCTTGTAGGAACTACTCACACATCATGTGGGAGGCAACAAGGTTGATGAAGACATCCGCCGTGATGGATTCCCCCTCCGGCAGAGTACCAAAAAAGGTCTCCAGATGAGATCACGGTGGAACAGAGACTTGCGGCGGCAAAAAAGTGTATCGGATGCTCCCCTAGTGTTTTTGGAATATTTGAGGATTCGTAGAACGAAGAGGCGGTGCAGGGGAGCCACAAGGGCATAGGGCGCGCCCTACCCCCTTGGGCGCGCTCCTTGACCTTGTCGCCTCCTCGTGCGGCATCTGGTCTCCCTCCGAAGCTTTTAGGTCTTATTTTGGTCCAGAAAAAATCATCATAAAGTTTCGTCACGTTTGGAGTCCGTTTGGTATTGATTTTCGGGAAAACCAAAAATAAGCAGAAAACAGCAACTGGCACTAGGCACTGAGTTAATAGGTTGGTTTCCAAAAATGATATAAAATAACATATAAAGCCTACAAGATTGATAAAATAATAGCATGAAAGCATCAAAAATTATAGATACGTTGGAGACGTATCGGGCTATTGGGTGCACAATCATGCTTAAAATAAACATAGTAAAGAGTTATGCCGGACGTACACCTCCATGCCCCTAGCAACACTAAAGAGCATATCCATCCGCCCAACCTCGAGATCCCTGAACCAATTCTTATCGGTGTACAAGCTCGATCGTTGGTCGGAGTGAAGGGTCGGGCCCTTAAGGTCCACTTCCACCTCCATGCGGCGCTCTGCCAGCTGAGCATCAAAGAACGCCGCCCTCACCCCGAAGGGTCTTTTTGAGAGAGTGGTTGCGCTGACCGCGTCGTACTAGCTAGAGGAGCGGAGGCTCAAACGCTTGGCTTAGAGATTGGAACCTCGAGAGCCACCAAGGTAGAAGAGGGAGCATCATGTTCTTGCCTCTCTAGATGGGCAGGAACTTGCTTTTCCCTGGCCGATGTCCTTGTCAACCCCTTTCGAGGTGTTATCCTCAACCATTGGGTCACTATCCCCACCAGTGTTTAGTACTAGTGGGGGATGGGTCCGCTCAGGCTCACCGCCCACGTTAAGTGTCGGTGGTGGAGGAATTGCTTCCTCCTCCCTTAACTTATCTTGGTCGGGAGGAGGCGGTATGGGTGCCGCCAGAGTAGTTGTTGAAGTATGTGCGTCGGTGTAGGGTGAAAGGTCCGGAGTTAGTGCCACAACGTCGTCCTCAACTCGATAAGGAGGCATGTGCAAAAGGTTAAGAATTAGAAAAGAACCCGGCACTAAAGGCGAACATGTTTTATGAATAATTGAAACCAACTCGAGGAAAACTTACAACTCTCGCTCCAATTTGGGGCAGGGAGCTCGGTCCACAGGCCACGGCTCTTTCGAGGACTCTTGTGATGGAGTGGGATCTAGGTCGAAGAGCATCCTGGATGGGCTTGGGGCTAGGCCGCGCATCACCTTCCCGCGTTTTGCCTCCCTAACCGAGAGGGATAGATTATCGAAATATGTCACGGAGGAGGACACATCTGACTCTATGGCCACCGATCACCGCAAACAATCATCGGCCTTCGTGTGTCGATCATCGCTGTCGGAGACAGTATCGGAACCTCGGCCACTTTGACTAGGATGGTCTACACTGCTGCTGCAAGTGACCTGGGAAGTAGAGGGTTTAATGTGTTTGACCCGGCCAGGTCCGAAGACGTGTCATCGGATAGCAGACGAGTTATATGTCTTCATTCAGCGGTCCTCAGGTTGCGGAGCCGGGGACTGTACCTCAACTGAGAAACAAAGACACTCCTGCATTGACACAAGAAGGGTTAACCGGTTTGTGGGTTTGACTAGTCAAAGATTCTGACAAATGGGGCTAGTAGTTGCTGATGTGGTCGCTTCCATGTGGAGCCATATGTTTTATCGTTGATGGCACCCCCATCAGTAATAAATCGGACGTTAGTTTGGATCGGTCAATGGTACTGACATATGGGCCCATAAGATGCGGATGTGGGAGCATACATGTGGTTTTGAACGGTGCTGGCATGGGTGCTTACAAGTGGGGTCATGACACTAGTGACGGCTTCAATTTCCGTCACTAGTTATAGATAGAGTCAAATCATGCATGGTCTGTTAAATTTAAACTACTAAAAAAATGAAATGAAACATTGTAATCACAACTTTAATTAACAATGAGACTTGACAATTGTCACAACACTAATCCATATATTAAAATGAGCATCCAAATGACATATTATCAAACACGAGAAATAAGACATGCGAGCACGTATCATGACGAACAATAATGCACCATCAATAATTGCTGGGTTGTCAAACAGAGTCCTGGAAAGACTGCAAGCCGCTTTGTTTGGGTTACAGATTCCTGAGAATCAGATTTAGCTTAGATTCTAAGAATCAGCTGTTGCTGTGGATTTTGGGAATCAGAAGCCAACAGTTTGTTTGCCCTGCTGTAGAAAAACCAAAGTGTTGTCAAATGTCAATGCATGATGCCCAAAATGCACAAATTGTCAATCATATACTTGCAAAAACTTTCACACTCATCAAACAGTTTATAAATCTTCTAACTCATTTGTTTGTACATGTGTACACATTCGAGCAAGCATCATATGCACATGATCTGAGCAAAAATTTCCAGCAAAGAAGAAAGAAAAAGGCATAACAGGCAACTGCCAAGCAGAGGAGCAGCGGCATGAAACAAGGGAACCAGGACGATCGTAACAGGAAGAAGATGGCTGCAGGAAGAACATCACGACTCGATGAGAATCAATGCCTTTTTGTATCTTCTTGTTGGGGAACGTTGCATGGGAAACAAAAAAATTCCTACGCTCACCAAGATCAATCTAGGAGATGAGCATCTACGAGAGGAGAGATTGCATCTACATACCCTTGTAGATTGCTAAGCGGAAGCGTTAAGAAACGTGGTTGATGTAGTCGAACGTCTTCGCGGTCCAATCACGATCCGTCCCGATCTAGCACCGAACGGACGCCACCTCCGCGTTCAGCACACGTACAGCTCGATGACGTTCTCCGCCTCCTTGATCCAGCAAGCGAGGGCAGAGAGGTAGATGAGTTCTCCGGCAGCACGACGGCATGGTGGCGGTGGTGGTGGAGCTGATCCGGCAAGGCTTCGCCAAGCACTACCGAACCGATCTAGAGGAGAAAGCAATCTAGAGGGAGGGAGAGAGGGTTGCGCCATGGCTTGGGTGCGGCTGCCCTCCTCCCTCTATCATATATATAGGGGCAAGGGGAGGGGCCGTCCGCCCTAGGGTTTCCCAAGGGTTGGCCGCGGCGGCCTGGGGGTCTGCCTTGGCCCCCAAGGCGAGGGGGACGGCGGCCACCCCAGGGCCAGCCTTTGCCCTCGGCCGCATGGCCCTTGGGAGGCGGGGCTCCCAGCCCACCAGGGGTTGGTGCGCCTCCCTCTCAGCCCATGGGGCCCTCCGAGGCAGGTGGCCCTCCCTGGTGGACCCCCGGAACTCCTTCCGGCACTCCCGATAGAATCCGACAAACCCCGAAACCATTCTGGTGCCTGAATATCACTTTCCTATATATCAATCTTTACCTTCGGACCATTCCGGAACTCCTCGTGACGTCCGGGATCTCATCCGGGACTCCGAACAACTTTCGGTCACCAACATATATATCACTCAACAATATACAATCGTCACCGAACGTTAAGTGTGCAGACCCTGCGGGTTCGAGAACTATGCAGACATGACCGAGACACCTCTGCGGTCAATAACCAATAGCGGGACCTGGATGCCCATATTGGTTCCCACACATTCTACGAAGATCTTTATCGGTCGAACCACGATGTCAAGGATTCAGTCAATCCCGTATGCAGTTCCCTTTGTTCATCGGTATGTTACTTGCCCGAGATTCGATCGTCGGTATTTCCATACCTAGTTCAATCTCGTTACCGGCAAGTCTCTTTACTCGTTCCGTAATACAAGATCATGTGGCTAACTATTTAGTCACTTTGCTTGCAAGCTCATTATGATGTTGTATTACCGAGTGGGCCCTGAGATACCTCCCCGTCATACGGAGCGACAAATCCCAGTCTTGATCCATGCCAACTCAACAGACACCCTCGAAGATACCTGTAGAGCATCTTTATAGTCACCCAGTTACGGTGCGACGTTTGATACACACAAGGTACTCCTCCGGTGTCAGTGAGTTGCATGATCTCATGGTCATAAGAACAGATACTTGACATGTAGAAAACAATAGCAATAAACTTGACATGATCATATGCTACGTTTATAGTTTGGGTCTTGTCCATCACATCATTCTCCTAATGATGTGATCCCGTTATCAAATGACAACTCATGTCCATGGCCAGGAAACCTCGACCATCTTTGATCAACGAGCTAGTATATTAGAGGCTCACTAGGGACACGGTGTTGTCTATGTACCCACACATGTATTTGAGTTTCCAATCAATAGAATTCTAGCATGGATAATAAACATTTATCATGAACAAGGAAATATGATAATAACTAATTTATTATTGCCTCTAGGGCATATTTCCAACACTTCTCCCGTATGTAGCAGCCTCAACACGAATGCCATGGCGCCGTGCTCGCCATCAACAACAGCAGGCACACCGTGCTATCAAGTTAAGGAAAGAGTAAAGACAACGACGCTGGGGTCGTTTGTCAGCCGGCGGTCCTCCTTCTGGCCGCGGCGCCATCACACATGGCCCCTGAGCCCGGTCTCCTCATGCAGCCTTGCAGGCCACTGCCCTCGCGGAGGCGGCCCAAACAAAGGCCACCTGCGATGACTTACTTAAGAGATGACTACAAATTGCGTCCATTTCTGGTTGTAATTTTTGTTTCCTCGTCCATTTTGATAATTTTTATTTCTTGTTGCTGCTTCCTTTTGAGCTCTTCGATTTCTTGCTTCTATGTAGTAAGTACTGCATTCAGATATGTGGAAGAGTCCAAGAGGTAAAGAAAAATTGAAAGTAGTAGTATGTTATATGAGTGGTGGGGCCTAAGAGGGCAGGTGTTGTTCAAATATATTGCCACTCTCTCTTCATCAGTTTGGAATTTCGGAGCAACTGGTTGAAGCATGAATTCAATATGGTATCTGAGCAAGAGGTCTTGAGACCCCGACCAGCCCAAAAGTAATGCCTTCAATCGATTCTCAGCTCTCCTACCCCTAGGGAGCTTAGTGATTTAGGTGATATGTGCATTGCAACATCACGCATAATCCATTCATTCATAATTTCTAGGGTGGCAACTCCCTTCAAACCATGTGTAGTAAATACGTAATGGGGAGGTCACAACATCTTTATGTTACCATCACAAAAAAACTCAACAACCGTATCAAGCTAACAGAAACTCCGCCATGCACCTGAGTTACTCGCGACTAATAAGGTCGAAGATGGCATTCTGAAGGTGGACTCACACCCAGACACCCTATCGATCGATCGGTGGTCGTCTCTTGTGATCGATGATTGTGTTTTGTTTACTCTTGGATCGATGAACAGACAGTTCAGTGTGTCATTCAAAGGCAGATGCTTCTAAACATCACAAGAACTGGCAGCAAAAGTGAACAAACCGAGCAAGGGATTCCGTCGTGCAAAGGATGACCGGTCGTCACCTGTGCTTCCATCGGTACCTAGAAGACGGGGAGTGGATAGCGCCGGTGCCGGTGCGGGTGCGACGACCCTGCTGCTTCTCGCGGCCGCCTGTCGCAGGCGCCTTTCCATGGCCATGGCGGCGACCGGTGGTACTCCTGCCTCCGTCTCCCTCCGTCATCAACTCTGCAAAGCAGGCTGCGGCATCGGCATCGGCATCGGCATCCACCGGCAACTCAAATGAGTATCCTGCTGATCGAACAAGCCGTTCATATGCATCTTGGATAGAAAACCGCGGTACGATGAAGATAGGAGTAGGACGAAGAAGAAGCCAATGTCGCGTGGCCCACACGAACATCTCCTTCCAGCTCGTCGCCGGCAGGTTTCCGCGGGAGTCGCTATCGCCGCGGAGCAAGAGCAACCACCACAGCATGTTCCCCCGTAGCGCCTTGTACCTGGGCATCCAAAGCTGGCGGTCCCGGTCGGCCACGAAGCGCCTCAGCTCGGTGCAGGTGCTCTCCACCCTCAGGAGGTCCTTCCCTTCGGCGAGCCTCTCCAGGATCGCCGTCATGGCGTCGCTCGGGAGGGACATGAGGGTGGGGGCTCGTCCCGGCACCACGCCGTGCACACGGCATAGATCCGAGAAGATGCGCCGGCTGAACCCGTCGCTGACCCTCCTCCAGAGCGCGGCCGTCCGGGAGCCGTCGTTCCCCAGCAGCCTGCGCGCTGTGCCGTTCAGACGGCCCGACAGGAGCGGCGCGACGGAGAGCGCGTCCAGGCACACCGAGTACGTTCTGATCCGGACAGCGCAGATCTGCAGGTAGAAGATGACGTGCCGCCCGTTGGTGCACACCCTCAGCACGGCGCCGCCCATGTCGTGACGAGGCAGCAGCTGCGGTGCGGTGTACTCCAGGCACAGTGTCGAGGCCGTCGCGCCCACCTCTACCGGCAGCCGGCGGCAGGTAGAAGAAGGATCCCTGCGGTGGCGGCGGGCCACGATGAAGCCCGACTCGAGGAAGGCGGCGTGGACCACGATCACTAGACGTCCCAGGGGGCGCTCGGCGTTCCACCGGCGGGCGTCCACTACTCCGTGGAGAGGAGAGACCATCGACGACATGGCTGGATACGAGCACGAGGTGAGGTCAGGTGATCCCTTGATTGTTTGAAGAGGAGCCAGTCTGCCGTCCGGTGAGTTTTCAATGGCAGAGATAGCTGGTTTGACGAAGCCCTAAATGATATTTTTTGGAGCTTGCTTTTCATGTACGGCAACTCCTCTTCCTTAGGTTTGTGTTGTGTTGTAAATGGGTCATCTCCTTTGCCAGTTTGCCGCACGACTGACATCGATTCCTAGCCGCCGTCTGATTCACACGAGGGGCCAACAGCGGCTGAAGAAGTCAAACCCAAGGTGCAAAGCTAGGCAGCATGTAACATCTTTTATTACTCCCTCCAATCCCGAAAATGCCTTTTGGAGCTCGGCCTCCATGGAGGCCGATTTTTGAAAAGTTCAAAATCCATCACATTTCATATTTTTACATTTCAAAAAAATCTGAAAAAAAATACAGATGTACATGAAGGCATAACACACATGTGTGTAAATTTTCAGAACGAAATTCATTAAAACGAGGGCTGTGCAAAAAAAGACAAATTTGTGCCTTTTTAACACATGATACTATTCATCCCAAAAGTTCATGAATTTGTTCTTTTTGCACAGATCGCATCTCAAGGTATTTCATCCTGAATTTTTGCACACATACACATTTCATCCTTGTATACTTGCATATTTTTTTCAGATTTTTTTAAAATCAGGAAATTTGAATTTTGAATTGTTCAAAAATAAAGGGCTCCATGGAGCCCGAGCTCCAAAACGCCCTACTCCTCCAATCCATATTAATTAATGCTCTTTGCATAAAATGATGCTAATATCACTAAATGTTTATTCTAAGCACAAGAATCTCAATAACGAAATATAAAACCATGCATGTTGTGCCGGTGTGTCAATCGGTAACGGGTTACACATGAGAACTTTTCTAATGAAAGGTAAAACATGAACATCCCTAAGGCCGTGTAAGATGCAAGCTGCTTACAAATGTGTTTGTCAAAACAAACCCTTTTTTTAAGCACGGGTGCTTATTAGTATAGTAAGGACACATTTTTTTGCAATGAAAATGGAAACAATATTAATCAAGGAACACTATTACAGTCGCTAGCCAAGCAGAGCACTTGGGGAATCCTACAGCCACAAATCGATTTGGTGCTCCGCTCTCAAAGTGACAACTAGATGATCTACAACTTATTATGTGTTCGACTGATATGGCATAGTACCATCTCCCTCTGTCCTAACTTCTTTACCTCTTCAACTAGATGGTGATGGTCTAGATATAATGTGTTTGCTTCTTTCTCCTACAAGACCTTCACCATTGATGCACAGTTCGACTGGATCATTAGGGGTTGGGCAATATGATCTAGGTCCACCCGCAGTCCCTCTCGAATCGTTGTGAGTTCACCTTCAAAATCATCCGCATACCTTGGGTTATACCAGCATGCCGACAGAACATAGTACTCTCCTCCATCTTGTATCACCATGGATGTATATGTATCATTATCATATGCGCTTAAGGGGCCATTGATTGACACTGACAGCCATCCCTTAGGAGGTGGAGGCCATGGTTGATGCTTCTTTGTTTGATTCGCCCATGGTATCTTTATCCTCGCATCCTGAGAACGGGCTACTGCCTTCCCTTTAACGAGAGTGTAATTTTAACATGGTCCCTCTTGCCTCCTCTTTTCACATGGGAGGACCCACTACTTAATGAAATCAGTGGCTCAGATCTACTATATACTCTTACATCTCATGTGAAAATAGTAGGTAAGAGAGACCATGTTAACGTGTAGCATCCCTTAGCGCTCTATTATATTAGATGACCCGTTGCGTCAATTGGCGCAGAGACCAACTGCAACCAGGAAGTTAAGCGAACTATGTGAAACATAAAATGGAAGTCAAATGAGGTATTTGAAGAGTTGGCGCAAAGACCAATTGCATGCCACTGAAGTTAAGCGAACTACTTGAAGAATTTTTTCCTTACTGTCTGCAAATGACTATGCCCATACTACGTCCTTATTTGCCTTGACAATTATCAATACCCAACATAAAACAGTAGTTACGTGAACTGTTTGAAGAGAGCAACCGCGACCATTGTCTCAAAGACCACCAATTGGCGCAGAGACCATCCGTAGGCCAGAAGTTAAGAGAACTATTAAAAAGATTTTTTTTTCTCAACTCTCTGCAAATGATTATGCTCATACTACGTTCTATTTGCCTTGAAAATGATCATTGTCCATAGCTTTCCATGGCGATTTCCTTTTGATAACATCACATGCCTGAGCGGCAACGGGAGAGAAGCAAGAAGCAAATAGGTTTCGCGTCTTGCCTCTCTAGATTGCAGAGTCATACACGCTTGTAGGATCGAAAGGGCATGTCTAGAGGGGGTGAATAGACACTAACAAGGCAAAAGGTGCAATTTTTTATTTCCTTGGTACTTAGGCAGATTTTAGCACAAGTTAAGTGGCAAGCAATACAATCTACGCATGCATATCTAGAGTATGGGCAGTGGGTCGTAAACAACATGCAAGTGCAACAAAGTAAAGTGGTAGAGTTTGAAAGGCCAAACGCAATGAAGACACGGTGATTTTTTTGATAGGTGGTGCTATCGTATATCCACATTGATGGAGACTTCAACCCATGAAAAGTAACGGCTGCGCGAGTTCACGGAGGGCTTCACCCACAAAGGGTCCACGAAAAAGCAACCTTGTCTATGTCATCACGACTTACGTCCATGAAGGACTAGCCTCACTCGGGGTAGATCTTCACAAAGTAGGCGATCTCCTTGCCCGTACAAACTCCTTGCTTCAACTCTACAAGCTTTGGAGGCTCCCAAGTGACACCTAACCAATCTAGAAGACACCACTCTCCAAAAGGTAATAGATGTTGTTGTTGATAGTGAACTCCTTGCTCTTGTTCTTCAAAAGATAGTCTCCTAAACACTCGATCACCCTCTCACAGATTTGTTTATGTGATAGGAGAAGGATTGGAGTGAAAAGCAATTCGGGGAGGCTAGAAATCAAGGATCAAAGGTTGGCGTGAAATCCTCTTGATTTCAACACAAGGGCAGGTCGTTCTCTGACAAAAAATGTATATGGGAAGTTGTGGTTTTATCCTCTGGTTGCTATCTGAGAGTTGGTGGAATGGGTGGGGTATATATAGGAAGCACCAAAATCTAGTTGTTACACACATTTATGCACTACTTGGTGGGACCGGGTGGAAACACTCGGTGAGACCGACTAGTACAAAAGGGTTGAACTTTAGGATTTTTGGTGAGACCGGATGGAACGGCTCAGTGAGACCGATAGGTGACGACCTAATCACTTTCCACACTTTGGTGAGACCGATCGAAACCACTCAGAAATTCTGAAGTGAAATTGATAGGTTATAGAAGGTTGGCAAGTGCTCTTTGGTGGGACCGAAGGATCATCTCGGTGGGACCGAGTTATTCGGGTTTAGGTAGTGGCTATGCCAAGTGTTTCTCGGTGGGTCCGGATAGAAGTGGTTCGGTGGGACCGAGACGGACTTTAGGGTTTTGGACATAGATGAATGTGAGAGTGTGGCTAAGGGTTTTGGAGCAATATCTCTAAGCACTTGAGCAGTAAGTCCATGATCAAAACCTCATTCCCTTTTAATAATATTGACTTTCATATGGACTCAATGTGATTTTGGATCACTCAACCAAAAATAGAGTCTTGAAGCTTTCCCAACACATGTCCTTAGTAGCTTGAGTGGTCCACATCTCCATCCATGTAGTTGCCTAAGTTGAACTTTTCCAGAAATATACCCTAGGGAAACATTGGTCCAGCAATATGTATGTTGACATGAATTACCAAAACCACCAAGGGAGCAAATGTTCTTTCAGACTCCTCTTTTTTGGTAATTGATAACAACATACATCAAAGCTTCAAATAAGGATAAACCACAGAAATACATTAAAGCTTTGAGAAACACGTAACATGTACAAGCTCCCCCTACAAATGTGCATATTTGAAATTTTGCTTTTGAAATGCAAATACACAATTTGATAGGAAGATTCTATATATGTCACATGCATCTTGGCCATATGCATCAGAGCAAAAGATATGAATAAAAATGTTCATGTGTCCATGATTCTTCCTTACAAACAAATATGTGCAATAAGCAAGAAATCATCATGCACATGAGTATGATGCATATACTTACCTTGAGGTCCTTGGGCATCATAACTGGAAAAAAATCTTGAGAAAACAAGGTTAGATAACACAAAAATATTGCCAAGACTGGGTTGACATATAAAGAAGATAGCATCACTTGGTGAATACTTTCCTGAAAGTTGACATGACCCCAAGAAATCAATAAAGGTTTGCAATTGAATTTCGAATAATTTTCTACCCTAAAGTTTGAACTTCCTCTCCCCCTAAATCTGAGATTGTAGATATTGGGAGCAGGTAGGGTGACACACAATCAGAGCATATGAGACAAAGCCAGAGCATAAAAGAGTATGACAATAGAGAATAACCTAAGACATCTTGTGTCTTCTCTAGCACATATATTTCTCCCCACTTAGAAACATATACTTCCCTCTCCTCTTTAAATGTGTGCATTTCTCAAGCTTTGATGTGTATCTCTCCCCCTTTGACATCAATTTCCAAGAAGGGTTGACTTTTGGTCATTGGTAGGATCCTTGATGAGCACACCTAGATGAGATGGTATGGTGAATGCAGTAGAGGGAAAAGAATAATAGATTGGAGTTGGATGAAAAAATTCAGGAGGTAATTTTGGCAAACAATTCTTTTCTTGGTGCACTTTGGTGTCTCCGAGTAGGATCACTCGGTGAGTCTAAGGAGAACCGATGGCACCGATGTTATTCGGATCGGGAGACCGATTGCACGACAAAAAGAAAGATTTGTCAAACTCCGCTCTCTTTGCAATGAAACCACTAAAGAATTTGCAATGAATTGAGATAAGATTTGCAATGAATTGACAGAAGGAAATTAAAGAAATATAGGAGAAGTTTTTGTTTTAAAAAATATGTTTATTTTCTATTACTTTGTTTTCAAAACATTGAAGAAACGCTAGAACAAATACAGATAAACAAAACACAATATAAAAGCAGCAAATGTAACCTATGTTAGAGTATATTGACTTAGGAGTCAAGTGAGAGCACTTGATCATAGGTCATATTCATCGTTAAGTTCAAAATGGGGTTGCTATTTTTCGTTTAAGCATTTCAATGTATTCGCATCCTTTTGAGTTGCTTTGGCTCATGTCTTGGAGTAAAGCTTCTCTAAGATTTTGGGACTTACATTGGGTTTTGTTGTTGACATCATCATGTAGTTGAACTTGTTATTGATGCTCAAGTGTGATTATGTTCATCTTTCTACATGGGTTAGTCACGCAAGCAACAACATGTATATCCAAATTGACAAGAATGAAGAATTATATCAAATGTTGTCAAAGAATATGTTTGGTGTTGTCTTGTTCCTTGATCACAACAAAGAGTATCTTGATACTTGGTTCATATGAGATTGCTCAAGATAGGAGTTTGGAGCAATCTTGTGAAATGTAACTTGTCCAAGTACCTACATGGGTTACATGCAATACAAGGGAGCAATTTGTCCAAGATATAACATAGTCATCATAAGAGAAATATCAAGGATTAGTCAAGAAAGCTCATCTCCTTGCATGCACAATGGATGAAACCGCAAGAAAGTATTGGGAGCTCACTCGTGGGGAGATCTTGACCCATACGGAAGGCTCTCTTCGGAATGGTGGTGGTGGTGGCGGCCGAGAGGATGGTCGTGGTGGTGGTGACTTTGTTTGAGTTCGTCCATGCCAATTGTTGGCTCGATCCACAACATACACATGTTATGTTTGTGATGATTTTGGATCAAACTTGTGTTTGAAGTGATGCCTTTTGAATGAACTATGCATGTTTCAATTTAAAATCGCAATGATGAAACTATATGCTTGTTAACGGTTATGTTGTGCATGTTATAATTTAAATGTCTTTATGATATATATTGTGAAGTGTTTGAAGTTCATGCGGCTACGACCAGGGTTTTGGGTACCGGGCGGAAAATTCGGATACCGCCCGGTATCCGCGTTTCTCGCTACCCCCACGAGAAAGCTGCATACCGAGCAAAAAAATCGAATTTTTTGAAACTTTTGAATTTGAACGGCGACAGTATGGTCAACTAGGGGAGAAACTCTTGTAGAACATCTAAATAACCGCGGTCTGGTGGTAAACATAGCCCTCCCTTCCCCGCGCAACTAGTAGGTTGCTAGTTCGAGTCCCATGCGTCGAGGACGGACGGGGAGAACCTACCTCTGCGCCAACAGCGACTTCGTGAACTTGTTGAGCTCAGTACCAATGTATTCCTAGCTTAGAAATATTTGAATTCAAATTGCATTTTAAAAAATTGAGCGGTGTTTCCTCGGAATTTTATGGTAACCTCAGTATCCATGTTTCTCGCCCACCCTTGGTATTTTCTTGGGATTCGGTGGCCAAAACGTTGGCTAGGACACAAATCTATGTGAAAAAAATACTTCACTAAGTTTAGAGGATCGGCTAGATGCCGCCACCTATAGAGGAGTAGAAGTTTACTTCACTAATTTTACTTGGCCTGATCCTTTCTACTTCTAGGAGATCGGCTAGAGTTGGCCTTCTGTACCGAGTTTATGATGAACTATCCAACTTCATGGAAACACTCTTTCTGTGCAGTTAGTAACCCAAGCAAACCGCAAAGATGAGCCAAACAGCTCATTAATTTGCAGCAAACTCATGTACCGATTTTACGATGAACTACCCAACTTCTTCCTGAAAACGAGCCTCTTTCTGTGCAGTGTTTCTGTTCAGGAACGCGAAACTCGGCAGAGTTCGAGAACAACGCCGGAGCGAAGGAGGAAGAAAAAACAGATATGGCGTAAAGAGCACCGGATGGCGATGCTACGGTCGTGGCTGCCGCTGCTCTGCCACGGCCGCAACGGGAGCAGGGAGAGGGTGGAGATGGTGACCATGCTGGAGGAACTGATCGAGAAGCTTTGGTGGGAGCAGCAGCAGGAGGCCCTGGCGTTGTCGCTGCACCACTTCACCAGCCCGGAGACCGACTGGCCCAACCTCGAGCGCTGCTATACGCGATTGTGCGCCGAATTGCGCAAGCTCCTTGACTGATGCTCAAGTCACAAGTGCGTGTGCAGTCGATCGTGTACCTTACCAGTGCAGTACAACAGAATGGGATCTACCTTTTGTTCGCTCCTGGACTCCGTTCATACGCAGAGACCTGGTGCAAATTTGTAACACCGTCTTTAAACACGTAGTGGAACCAAAGGATTTTCCCAAGTGATAAGGTTCACACGTGTGAAACAAAGCACTTCGGCCTGACGTTTTTTACAATTAACGTTGTCAACCGAAAAGGAAAAACAAACCAAAAAAAACTGAAATTTGCCATCCGAAAAGGAAATTGCCATCCTCACGTTACTAAACTTGCCATCAAAAATGTTCAAAGTTGCCGTGTGTTCGTGCCACACGTGTGGCACTTGTCAGATTTTTGCACTTCTGAGTAACAAACTGAACAAAGCAGACTGGAGAAATCACATACGGATGCCAAAAGTCCATACACGTATCTCATTTAGTGAACCATATGATTGCAAACATACAAAGGAAACGAGCAAGGCCTTCTGGTCATTTACTGAATCATCACGCTGCAAACATACAAAGGAAACGAACAAGAGCAGTCAAAGCCCAAAACCCTAGCTCTAACATCCTCAACTTTCCAACTGAGACCACGCACACAGTTCTAACATATCGTGGAACACGTCAAACCTTTTTCCTCCAAGAATATGTTTGGGCAACAGCTATTCAAGACAAGGTTATAATGGCAACAATACCGGGGGAGGTGCTTATTCTAATGATGATGTTACAATAGCTAACAAAGCTGGTTACAACAGATTCTTGGTGCTCATATCCTGATCACTCTACTGTACATAATATCCCTGCGGACAAAAAAGTTTACACCTCACTTGGTTCTCCGATTGACACGGATGCTAATGATTTGGAGGCCCAGGCAGTGGCGTTCCTTGCCCCCTCATGTAAATTCCCTCGCTTCGACGGGTATAACCTATTGAATATCTGTCTTGCTTGCTCAAGGTAACTGAAGAAATATTCATGCACGCCCATCAAGTTCGTAAACAGATTATGCCTCCTCCACGCCCATTTTGCTGCAGAAACTATCCTTGGGAATAGAAGATACAGCAACCGCAGGATTACAAAAGAAGCTGCCAATGCGAGATACGTATCCTGCTGGAGTATATTTTCTGGTGAACGCGCCCACCAGAATGGACAATTTTCCGGTTCAACATCCTTTTTAGGCTCAATTTCATCTAACGGGTGTGGCATGGCCTCCCCAGTGGCTGACTCCACTGATGCACTGATGCCTTCATCACATAAATTGACCATCAGCAAATCAATTAGAAAAACAGATGCAACCACAAAAGATATCATAAACACAACAAATTCCAATTCCAAACTCCAAACACAAGGAGATTCAAGGACACTAGTTTGGAACAAAGATGTGTCATACCACAAGATAGGTAGGAAAATACAAACATGTAGCTCAGTTGCTCAATACAATGATGAACTCTGGTAAGCATGCAAGCAAAACTACAACGCACTACAAAAAAATAGAATACGAATGGAAAAGAAGAAAGAGTCAGTATGCAACAATTTACACACCTGAAACATCACTGTAGAAAGCAGCTAGTGGCTTAACAGTTCGAGGTCCATGGTACCTCACTCGCATTGTTGAATTCAAGAGAAATAGTGTTGGAAAACCATGAATCCCATATCTTGATATTATGCTGCAGTTTCAAATGTAAAGCTTGTCACTTCATCATAAAACAAATAGTAGTGTATTACACTAATGAACACATTTTTCTTCAGCCTAAAGGCGGACATACCTTGGCCTAATTGCAGATTCCTCAAATGCAAAATGGCGAATAGTTGGGAATAAGTGAGCCAACTTCTCAAAATTAGGTTTGCACTCTTGTGAAAACGGGCACCATGAGGCATAGAAAAGTACAGCAATGTACTCATCTTTGTTCAAGTAAAGAAGATTGACTGCCCTCGCCAATGTAGCCTCATCTCCCTATAATGTTAAAAGAAATTTAAGAGTCAGCTTCAATTCTACAAGTACTACAGATGGAATATCCTTGTGCTCATGAAGGAAGGGAGGGACAAACAGAAATAAATAACAAAATTAGTTATATAGCACTGGTTGCCAGACTATTTTTAACTCACTTAAATGCAACGTGGTGCCATGTTATGGAGAATATGTTTTATGCTCTCATTTGGAGCTCTACATTTTAGGAGAAAAAACAAAAGACCAGGATGGAAAACTACGCCCAAGTTGTTATTATATTCCTTTTCTCTAAGTCAGACGAACCCCAAGATGCAAGATGCGACCAAATTGGAAGAAGCACGCAATAGTATCCCTGATTATCTGCAAGTGACATGTACATGTCACAAAAACCAATTAATGCAACACACATAGAATAAGCTGCATAGCACTTCAGCACAGTATGTTACTATAGGAGCAGGAGGAGCAGGGAATTCCAAACAAACACGAAAGTGGCTTTAAGGGACATGGCACAAAACCAATTGATACAACATAGTAACGCTTCAGTACAACGTGTTATTATAGGAGCAGGGGGGCGGAGCAGGGAATTTCGAACCAAACACAAAGCTGGTTTGGTCCTCTTTTTTTAATGTCAGCAGGGGAGCTGCCAAATCCATTGATTAGAAAGGGGAATTACAAGAACACCTCCAAAGCTGGCTTTTGGTCCTAATGAGAAATTTCTCATAGCTTAATGCATAGACAGCTTTATCAGCACAGGTTGCTAAATGCATAAACCAATTGATAGGATAGAAGAACCTATTCACGCCCTTGACACGATGTATGGACCTAGAAAATCCCTAATTTCACGACCCCCAGCTTTCACCCCGTCAATAACCTATTCGCTGCAGTATATAGTATTTTATCGAAAAGCGTCGGGATAGCTCACCTCGATGACGCCGACCGGGTCGCCGAGGCGGCGATCCAGCGGCGAGCACGTGAGGGGAGGCCCAAGCACGGCCTCCGCCGCAGCAGGCACCGGGCACGCCCCGGGACGCGGCGGGGCGGCGGAGGAGCGCCCCGCGGCGGCGAGGAGGAGGAGGAGCAGCAGCGGCGGCGCCGCCCACCGCGGCGACCCCCGGGCCATGGGGCCCCTGGCACAGACGCGTCCCCCCGCCCTAGATCTGAGCTCCCGGACCTCCTCGCATGCGCCGGCCGGCTAGCGCTCTCCTCGGCGCCGGGGGATTTTCGGTTGCGCTGCGCCGACGGGTGCGGGCGGAGGGGTTGGTTTGGGGCGTGCGGGATTGCGCCTGTGCGTTGTGAGGCCGAGGCGGGTCGCTTTATCGGGTCCGGGCGCCGGGCCGCAGTCCGATCGCGATCCGACGGACGAGACCCCCGGGAACGCGGGGTCCGGAGGATGACGCGCGGGGCCCACCGCGCGGTGACGGGGTTGGCCCGCGCAGCCCCCCGCCGTAGGGTGACGCGATATTTTATTTACGCCCACTGCCCACAGAATAGATCACGACACGCGTGGACCAATGCAGAAGGCCGGCGGTGGGCCCGCAACGGCACGTCGCCATGGGACCACCCTGTCAGTGGGATACGGTCGTTCTTTTTTTTAAAAGAAGGTCGTCGACGCGGACGAGTTTGCTTTGGGTCAGTGTCACGGACAATTTGGACGCAGGAGAATATATGTGTGTGCGCAACTTGCTGCTGCTGCTGCTCGTTTTATGGCAAAAACTTGTGGAGGACAAAACTTGATTTGCTCCGGCATCGACCCCAAAAGGAATATATGATCTTTTCAGTTGATGCGCACAAGAATCTTATCGCTGGGTCTATAAGCTGCAATGGACCGGATTGACTTGCTTATTAAGGTTTCGCACTACTTCCAGTCTACCAGACGGTTGATGGAATAGTTCGTTGCGCCTGCGGCGGGTGGAGCCGAACCCTGTGAGGAGACGAATGGACCAATCATCGCTGGCCTCAGATGGCCCGTCACCGTCACCACGCTCGCGAACAAGATTGCGCCAGCCAACTGGCCGATAAAAACAAGCGTGAATCTCGCAGCCCAGATGGGAGTTCAAGCGCGGGAGGCGACGAGCCTTTGTTAGCATCAACGGCCTGAACCACAAGGCAGACAACGGCAGACGAATTTGCTTTGGAAGCTGCTAGGCGAGGAGCACGACTTTGTGATGTTTTCCAATGAATTTGTATGTCCTTCGGAGGGGCTGACCTAATGATAGTACCAAGGAATGAAAGAAACCATGGACGGAATCGAAGTACCAGTGGCATTGGCAGTGTCAATTCCTTTGGACTATGGTGGCGTATCGCCATCAATGTGTCTTTGCTAAATGCTAATGATGTGTCCGTGGGAGCTGGAGAACACCATGATATGAGTTGGACGTTCCACCCTGCGTAGCATAATCATGGGAGGGCTCAAATCACACGGCAACACCCATGCAGCTAAACAGCTTACGGGCAACTAATCACACACAAAATCTGGGTGCAAAATAGCTGGAGAGAACTTTGCACTAGAATCTGTAATAAAAAAATGGAAGCTCCATATA
Organism: Elymus sibiricus; assembly: GCA_039707655.1. Taxonomy (NCBI): domain Eukaryota; kingdom Viridiplantae; phylum Streptophyta; class Magnoliopsida; order Poales; family Poaceae; genus Elymus; species Elymus sibiricus. The sequence goes on along the minus strand of CM077673.1, from coordinate 367,110,196 downwards.
TAGTCGTCCAAGGCGGGGAGTACCTGAATAATACAGACACCATGCTGTGGTACATGCACAAAATCGACACGGCGAGAAATGGAGGTGGAAACATATAATATGAAGAATTATGTTTTGCTCTTTCCTATATCATTCATCTGAAATATCGAGCTTGATTTCACAGGACTGTAATCTGGGGATGACCAGTATAGATACCAACAAATTTTACATACAAGATACAAAAATGAATGAGCACCATTACAGGGGAGCAGAATGTAATGAGGGGGAGAAAAATGGAATTATACCTATATGACACATTGGCCGCGATTATGTACGCCGCAGCATCATCCCTTTATTAAATATATGGTTTTGCTACAAAATTAAGTTTGCCGCCGCCTTCATTTCCGTGTCCTGGCAGTAAAACCTTGGCCTTGAAAGCTTAGCCGACAAGCCTGTCCTCTTCAGCATGCACTTGCCCGATCAGTCTCATGGCACCTTGCGATCCATGACGATTCATGGCGAGTTAGCTGACCCATTCCTCCAGTGTTTCAACTGAAATCTGTTCTGTTCTCAGTTGTTCTCGGATAATACGTGTAACGGTATTTAGGGGGTAAAGAATAATTCCAATCTCTGAATCGTGTGTCAGTGTCTGGTATGCTCATTATTTTTTCAGGAAGGGCTTCTGACAGACCAACAGTTTTTCATCACTAGCTATGTCAAGATCCAAAATACGGGCATCCCATCTGAGCTGAGCAGCAACAGATCTTGCAGCTTCAATAAGAGGGGCAGTGTCACGTACTATAATCCAGCCCTGCATGGACATAAGATATCTAATGGTTAATGCAAGCACTGTTTTATACTATGTAAGTTGTAGATATATGTGAGCGCAAGATGCAAGCACTGTTTTGCCTATAAACTGTAGATAGATGTGAGCGCAAGACTTGTCCAAGAGACAGACTGATTCAAAACTACACGTAGAGTACTTTACAAGGACAATTTCTTAAATCAGGTAAATGAGAATGTCTGTGCATCAGACATAAGTTTACGCAATACTGAATTCTGCTTCTTCAATAGTAAAATTCACATCGCCTCTAGTCTAGATTAAAAAGAACATAACACTTGCAATTTGGCCATATTGAATGGCCAAACAATGTAGGTTGGAGTTTTTGGAATAGAACCAAAGTTATTGTTTATATTCCCAAACTTACTTCGATATGGCATCGCTAAGCAACAATAATAATTAGAATGGAGCCATATTAATCATTTTTTATTTTACTTATGAACCACCAACACACAACAGGACACCATTACTGTAACCCTATAATTATGGAATAAAACTCCTTTTTACCTCCACAAAAAGAAAAGAAAACAACATTACTGCTCACTGATCAGAATCCAGGAACCTACATATGGGTTTCGTGACTGAACCATCCAGTTCTTATATCAGTATAATGTAAAATTAGCAAAACTTCGTTACCTCTGGTCGTAGGATGCGATCAACTTCCAAGAATATGTCAAGAGTAGAACATCTACGTTTCTGGCGCTTTTCAAGTGATAGAAAGCCATCAGCATGTACCATATCATATGTTCTTGGGTAAGTTGGAAATGCTTCACACCTGAACAAATGTTTCACATTCTATCAGTCAAAGTAATCAGAAGATCCACAAGGATAGAACTATCTAAAAGCTAACATTTTATATTTTGGTGATCCCATCTGATGAAGACATCATTCTTGTACAAAAATGTGATTTGCATAAGCATGCTAAAAGAATGACATTTAATAAAAGTTATGAGCCGTGGCTGTGCATTGTATACGCATGCACATGTGGGGTACAATATTGATTTTTAGCTGGATAGACAGTTGGGGATAGGGGCAATTACTTACCAGTCGTGTTGAACCCCAATAAATCCACGGTCAAAGATAAGTGGCAGATAGTTCGGGGCATTTGTAGGAACAACATTCATCACCCATACGGATTTTCCAGACTTGAGTAAAGCAGCATTAAATCCACCAAAGTGAGCATTCATATCCAGAACATTCCTAAGCATGTTAAACGGTGGCTGTGGCTCCTCATCACCAGGTCTCTTTGGATGATCAGAAAATATAAGTGGAGACAATAAAGACCAGTAGTTTCGCACCATGGAGTCCCAGGTTGAAGTATCCTCACCAAAGACTTCTGAATTCACACCTGGCAATTTTGAAGGTTTTTATTGGAAGACGGACAACATTTTACCATAAAAATGCCACATGTAAACAGTGTCATCCATCTGTTTGTGATTTTTCTACTTGCATTGTGTATGCAAATACTTACCATGTATATCAAGCTCTGTTGAGTTCAATCTAGCCTGAGAAGGCCATGCTGTGCGATGTTCAATGGGGATCCAACGCTTACTTCTTGTTCCTGCTATACAGGGATTTAGTGGTTTGTAGTATGGTGATTCCGGATCATGACTTTTAGCACAAAGCACAGGCTCAGATTTCCTGTAACACAGGAGAGCAAAATCATCATTCCTCCGAACCTTTATCTCTATGAGAGCATTGTAGAACTTGCAAATATTTGAAGTTAAATACAATACATGGGCAAGACGGAAACGTGAAATTCAATACCTTGAACTGTAACAATCTCTTTTATTTGTCTTTTTCCACACAATTGTCTCCTCTTGTTGTGACAACAACTCCCAGCAGAGGTTATTAGCTAAATCGCGGATGGTTGTCCATTTCTTTTGATTTTCTTTATCACGCAAGGCCCTGTGTGTATTCAGACTTGATGTCCAAACAAAGTACCCACCAGGCCTCAAGAGCCTGTCTACTTCAACCAAGAAAACACCATCTGCAACATCAGAGTAAATTAACATCCAGTAAGAGAATTAATGTTAAATTTTCATGAGAAGTAGAAAAAGATTTAAGTACATATCATGGATTTTTGTTAACTTAATTTTGTGTATGCCTGTTGGTAGCGGCAAAACAATCCTGAAATAAGATAGGGCATAATTCATTCACAAGGAAAGTATGATTTTTCACTTTTGGTACATGACAGTATGTCCTTGAACATTAGTAAGTACTCAGCAACGTATTTACATCATCTCTGCATACACATATCTTAAAAGGTGGTAAACGTGCGGTCACTAGTGGCTGTTGATGGATTAGCTTGAACTGGTGACTAGCTAAAAGTATTCGATCAATGAGAGCCAAGACACTGAAAAGAGCCAAGGGAATACTCGTGCATACCGTTTTTGTCCCATTCAATATTGCATCTTGCACAATGCACCATATCAAATGAAAGATATGGATATGGAAGCTGCTTTGATGCAAATGAACCAATCAGTGAAGGAATTCCTCTCTCTAGTGTGATTTGCACTTGACTGCCCGATGACTCGTAGTTAGCAATGCACATAGTCAAGAGGTCTCTCTCAAACAGATGTGCCCCCAAGGTACCAAATCCACATTCTATATCAAGGACTGTTCTCACCTGAAAATTACATGCCACTGAGAAATCAGAACTGCAGCAAACTCAAACAGTTATTTCAAGAACTATGATATAGGACTAGCAGATGAACTATGAGCTGATGTTGTAGCAAATACAAACAGCGATAACATCACATGGACTTGCCAACACAAGGACAATCCAAGATATCTCCACTATATTTGACATTATGGATCATAGTGGCTGTCCTACTGTCCTACCAAGAAAGCATTTGCAGCACAGTACAGGAAACCCTGATATACACTTTCCAACGCATTGACTCTACATGGTTTTCAAAGGCCAGATTAAGTGGAAAGTGACCAGCACTTTCCAGACCACTGACCATGCAAAATCTGTGAAGGTATGTTTAATGGAAAGACCACAATAGACCAGTTCTGCTGGACACAAATCCCAGAATTAAAAAAATCAGTAAGTGCAATTATCTAGGAAAACTGAACAAACATCTGTGTACTTGAGCTTCCTCCATGATTCCAGATTAGAAAGATCGCAGTGAAAGTTATATTACGCAACCTCTACAAATACAACAAAATCAGATGGGAAATTCTGACGGAAATTATCAGAATTATTACTCAGTTGACAGAGAACACTAGCAATTGTGTCTTTTTAACAAAGTAAATTCAGTCATTTGCGAAGACTAACACCTCATAAACAGAAATGTCACTAGTTTAGTTCTACTAGCTAAGTATCAGTCACCACCTGTGACACTGCAAACCATTATTAAAGATAAAGAGGAATTTGGCAACAACTCACCCCAGCCTCATTGAAATTGAACTCGTTCCGCAGGCCAATCATCTCGGCAATCCGATGCGCGTAATCCTCCACGCCGTCAGACAAATGTGAGTCCGACGGGAAGGAGATCTGGTCCTCTTCCACCATCATCCTACGAGAACAATCGGAGACAGGCAAATTCACAACCAATAGACGAAGCCACCACCTCAACATTTCCCAAATACAGTACTACGTAACAAATTGCTGATATACCTCTTGAACAGGCTCCCCGAGGAGAATTCATGGCCGCTAATCCGCACGTTGTCCTTCCAGATGAACTCCTTGCTGCTGGGCCAGCGCACGGGGGTGCGGTAGGCCCGCGGCGGCGCGACGAGGCACGTGGCCCTGCCCTCCCGCGCGCACTGGCGGTCGTAGCTTATGACGACGCCGCCGCCCAGATCCGACACGTCGACGGCGTCGGAGCCGTTGTAGTAGCAGGGCACGTAGTTCTCGTACTCGGCCGCGCACACCTCCGCCTCCCGCGAGCGGAGCCCGCCGCCGGCGAGCACGCCGATGTCGAGCAGGTCGGTGACCAGCTGCTCCTGCAGCCTGCGGTAGCCGCGGTGCGCCGAGGCGGCGGCCATCGCCGCGGCGGCCCCGCGCCCGGCGTAGAGCGACCCGGCCCACGCCACCGACCCCACGAGCGCGGCCGCCGCGAGCGCGAGGACCCCGATCCTCACCGCCGCGGCCGCGAGGCGCCGCTTCCTCCCCCGCGCGGCGGTGCCGCCGGGCTCCTTGGCGCCAATGCCGTTCTCGGCGGGCTCCTTGGGGTCGTAGTGGCGGCCCTCGTCCGCGCAGCGGTCCTTGCCGCCGGAACCAGAGAACCCCCGGTACAGCGGCCGCGACATGGCTGCTGCTGATGCTGCTGCTGCTGCGGATCTCACAGCCCCGGCCAGCGCCGCATGGGACCACCACCCGCTCCCGCTCCCAATTCGGCAATGGCGCCGCACTCCGCCACTCCCAGTCGCACTCCAACTCCACCGCCTCCAATCAATCAGTCAATCAATGGCGGTCGCACGGCGGGTAAATGGGGCGAGGGACGGCGCAGGCGGCAGCGGTGGTACCACCAGCGTACCACGCCACCAAAGCAGCGTGTCCTCGGCCGTTCCGCGCCGGATCTCCCCTCCTCTTCTCCTCTCACCCTCTTCGGCCTCCACGGAACGGGACGGGAATGTTGATGGCACCCTCCCAATCCGTATCTTCTGTTACTTATACTACTCCTATGTGTGTAACAGCCGGTTGCTCCGTCGACGGCACCGGTATAAATAAAGGCGCGGTCCACGGCGCTGGCGCGTGACGGTGACGGGTGGGGCTCCCCGGGCCTGCCGGGCCCTGCTGTCGGTGGGAGAGCGGGGACGCGGGGTGGCGATGCTGTTGGGGACCGAACTGGAAAATCAATGCGGTGCGGGGCCCGCTGTGTCTCGAGGAAGAGGAGATGTACCGGATGATGAGTTTTGTTTGACGTGTGTCCCCGGTCGACAGTCTCGTGATGCTACATAATGTGAATTTTCTTCTATTTTTCCTGGAATTGCTGAGATTATTGTAGTCTACTGGTCGAATAAGTTAGTGATGATCGTGCTGGTCATTAGATCCCAAATCAAGTACTGTTGTCGCCACATGTCGTGTGTAATCCCGGGGCCTGGGCCTGGGGTGTACCATATTTTACTGTAGAAAAAGATGGCGCCGGAGGGAAGTGGCTCAACGGAACATGGTGCAGCTGCTCTGCATTGTTCTGACATTTTTGTTTTTGGCTGGAGAAATGTAAATGTGAAGATCTTTTTTGTAAGATGCTTCTAGATCAATATGAGCCGAACCGTTAGTCATGGATGAGTTTTCAAAAGAAAAAACACTATATTCATCAAATGTCAGTACAATACAAAGAACACCAGAATTAATATAAATAAAACTAGGTAACATAGAGACTTAAAATAAATAATGAAAGAGCTCCTTGAGAAATTGTTGACCTGGTCAAAATCGGATGACCTAATTCTAAATTGAAGCCTCAATTAGTTGTGAAGATTTAAAAATTATGAAGCATAGTGTCTTGTATAAAAAAATAAACGAAAGAGATTGTTGACCCGGTTAAAATTGGGTGACCAAATTCTAATTGGAGACCTCAATTGATTGTGAGGCCTCCAATCCTATGAGGTTTAGTGATATAGTATACTAGAAGGGCAGTGCGCGCTTTGCCGCGCCACTTATATTCTTGGGGTTGTACATGTTTTATGTCATTTTTTTTAAGTTGTGAAAATTATTTATGTATTAGTTGGTTTGGCGTGTGTGGATACAATGAAGTACATTTTTTATCAAATATGCTACTCATATGGACAGACTTTACGAAATCATGCTTATAGATGGATGTGTCAATTTATGGTCAGAGATTAGGGAAAAGGTGGGCCAACGGTGCAAACTGGGGAAGTGATTGGTGGGACAATGTTTGGTATGACCAATCCATAGCGAACCGTTTGTGAGTTTATCATTTTTCTTTTTTTTTATTGCGGTGTTGGGGTGGATGTTTTTGACTGTGTGACTGGAGGACGTCTTTTAATTAGTACAAAAACATGAGAAATTTACTTACGTTGTTGGACATATGTGTTATGCTGGTGCTAAACGTTTCATAGGCGACACTTTCATTTTGTCACCCATCCATTGAGAGATTCCACCATGAAGACAGGGTGAACGACCCAATCAATTATGTATCCAGTCCAAATTGAAGAGTTGAATGAGAGACTTTAAAACGGGATAGCTTAACGAAGTTAGAGATTTCATTGCCACAACGAAGGATTAACAGAGTCAAAATCAAGGATTGATGGGAGAAGCTTTAAAATTAGGGAGCATAGTGTATTAAAAAATGAATGAAAGAGCTCATTGTGAAATTGTTGAGTTGAATGAGGGGCTTTAAAACGGGATAGCTTAACGAATTTAGAGATTTCATTGCCACAACAAAGGATTGACGGAGTCACACGGATTGACGGAAGAAGCTTTAAAGTTATGGAGCATAGTGTATTAAAAAATGAATGAGAGAGCTCATTGTGAAATTGTTGACTCGGACAAAATTGGATGACCCAACTTCAATTAGAGGATTAAAATTGGATGACCAGGTCAAAACCGTGAAATTGTTGACTCGGTCAAAATTGGATGACCCAACTCCAATTAAGGCCTTGATAAAATAGGGAGCTTAGTGTCATAGAGGATTAAAATAATTGAGTGAAAAAATGTTGATCCGGTCAAAATCGGTGACCCAATTCTAAATTGGTGACCTCAATTGAATGAGAGGCCTCCAATTTACGGGGACTAGAAGGGTTGTGCGCGCTTTGCTGCGCCGTTGAATTTGTTGGGTTTCTTAAATTTCTTTACTCACTTTTTATAGGCCAGCTGCTGCTGATTGATTTGAAAAATCATTGTCTCGATCAAAATCGTAAAGCAAATCCAAAATTAAGTACCTCGATCGAATGAAAAAGCTTTAAAAATTGGAAGCATAGAGAATTAAAATAACTAAATAGGAGAGCTCCTTGAGAACTTGTTGACCCGGTCAAAATCGGGTGACCAAAGTCTAAATTGAAGCCTCAATTAATTGTGAAGATTTAAAAATTAGGAAGCATAGTGTATTGTATAAAAAGTTAAATGGGAGGGTTTGAGAAATTGTTGACACGGTCAAAATCGAACGACCAAATTGCAATTGGAGACCTCAATTGATTGTGAGGCTTCCAATCCTAGGGAGATTAGTGATATGGTATATTAGTACTATAGTATATTACATTAATTTCGTAGAGTATGACTACATGCACTGAAGCAAGGCGAAGGCCGTCGCCGCCTTTAGCGCCCCTCCTTCAACGAAGCGAGGCAAACCTTATTGTAGTAGACACTTGAGGAGTTATCGTGCTAAGCTCACACAGGACCAGCACGCTGGAACGGTAACCGTCATCGAGGAAGAGAAACGTCGAAAGGATCCAACTTATAAACACAAGAACATAAATGAATGATGACCGGATCCAAGCAGAACACTAATCGAATCACACTAGATCCACCAAAGACACATCTCCATGCGTCCATCAACGACGCAAGACGTGAGATCCGTTAGTCATGGATGATTCAATGGCTAATATTACTAATGTTACCCTTAAATGGTGCTACTTAATTGTTTCGTCCATTTTATTTTCGTTGCAAATATGCATTGATGGTAACAATTATCAAGAGTTGTATAAGAAATATGGCACCTAAAAACAATTATACTATTACATACAAAATATCTAACAGAATTCAAAAAGGACTCGTGTCTATTATAAAAGTTCATTAGAAGTACAAAACATCTCAAACATAATAAAAAATACATTTAGGTCCCTGGACTATCGAACGACCACTGTAACTGCCAAAATCAGCCGTCGACATGTCGATGTCACCGCTTTCATACCAGAGTTGTTCTAACCTTGTCGATGGCATTCAGAAAGTCATCATGCGCATGTCCCTACGAACCAGCACCCCGGAGCCGTTGTCATCTTCATTGAACACTTAAATGGATCTGAAAAATCTGACACCAAATCTTGCTATCGCATACACAGAACAAGAAAACCTAACTTGGCGCCCCCAAGAGGATGCGGGAATCTACGACGAAGCTCATTCTAGTCTGTCTAGATGAACGAACTTGAGGATGGTCGAACCCTAGAAGACTGGCTCGAAGAAGAAGCGTCGCCACCCGCCTGATCGTCGCCCCTGCGAGGCCTAAAACTCTAACCTACCTACTAATCAAAGCTGAAGCATCATGATTTTCCATGGGCTCGCCGGCGAAGATCAAGGAAAGAAAGAGAAAAAATCCCTAAATCTGGAAGCGGTGTATATATTAATGTTTTGTAGTCATGTCATCATTACCATGTTTTATAGTAGGATTTGACCTTTAGCAATCGATGTCTGGGACAACGTTCTTGGAGTAGCGAAAATTCCTAAAAATCTTGAAACTGCGGCAAACGATTTTCCTCATCAATTAATTAAGAAAAAGAAAATTGCTCAGTTAAATTATGGAAAATCGGGCAAATACAAAAAAATCTCAAATATGAAATGCACTGTCAAAATCAACTCGGGGTGCTTTTTAAATACACGGGGCATGTTGCAATCTTCCTTTTCTTCCCTTTTTTATTTCTTGATGTGGTGACATGAGATGCTATTAGAGCATCTACCGTCGGGAGCCCCAAACCTTCCTCAAACGCCCGGGCAGCCCGCCCGGTCAGTGACCGGTCACGATTTTTCGACCCGGACGAACGCCTCAAACAGGCCTCAAACGTCCGGGCTCACCGGCACCCCTCATATCCATCCCAAATATGGGGCGGATATGGGGTGGCCCGGGCACGCCCGGGCACGCCTGCCTGACATGCCCGGCCCACCATCGACCCTACCTCTGTCCCACAAAAAAAAACATTCGGCTCATCGCTCCGAAACCCTAGCTCACTCACTCTCCTCTCTCGCACCGATTCCGATCGAATCCGGCGCAATGTCAAGCTCCGGCAGCCGCTCCGACGAGGAGCTGGATCCGGACTATGAGCTTGCCCTCCGCATCGCCTTGGAGCAGTCCAAGGTGAAGACCGGGGGCAGCTCCGGATCTGCAGCCTCGCCGCTTCCCCGCCGGCGCAGCTCGGACGCGCGACGCTGGCCCCTCCCGGCCTATGCGCAGCTCCGACAGGCTGCTTGCGCAATCTGTGCCTCCCCTCCACCGTCCACTGCCCCCGCCGGCTGCTGCTCCCCCACGTGGGAAACGGTGGGTGCTTGTGCCCGCCCCACCGGCCCAGACGCGCACGCCGGAATCAGAGGCGCGCACCGCCCGCCGCGAGTGGCAGCGGCAAAGGGAGAGGAGGAAGGCGGAGCAGTCCGTGCACCGCCGCTGTGGGATGCAGGCGGAGCTCGACGAGGACGCATGGCTCCTCGAATGGGTCTACCGCCGGTCGCTTATGACCGCGGAGACGGACGTGCGGCGGCTCCGCCGGAAGAACGCCAAGGCGCTCCGGATTGCCATAGAGCAGTCCGAGCGCGACGCGGCGCAGGCAACGGCGGAGGCGGCTCGGCTCGCGAAGCTCAAGCAGCAGCAGGACAGGGAGGTCCGTCGGCTAAAAGGGCTCGTCATCCTCTCCGACACCTCCGACGACGACGACGACCATGGCTCCTCATCGGACGACTCGAACGATCCGCCACCAGCCGCCGATGCCTACAGCTGCACCGACCGGAAGGGCAATGGGCCGGCGAGGAAGTGGTGAATGTCCGCCGTCTCCGTCTTCAATTTTAAGTTTTTAGTAATCTAGTTTAAATTTGTCCGTTGTTTATATGAATTATGTGAACTGTGACGATCTTTTGGACATCCGGCGGTGATCTTTTGGTAATCGTAACGTGCATTCCTCTGTCCGATTATATGTTTGTGTTGATCATCTACGTTTTTTTTAATCTACGTTGCATGTTAGTATGGACATGAGGGACCGGATATGAGACACACGGATATGGACGACATGATTTGAGAAGTGCCCGCGGACGTTTGAGAGACCGAATTAGCCCATCATAGCTGTAGATGCTCTTACGCTCCCAATCTCTTGCGATTGGAAGATTCTGGAGGCTGGAGATTTGGAAACCGGTTGCGGATGCGCCTGTGCCGATCGGTCCTCTTTTCTTAACCCGGGCAGAAAGCGCGTACAACTGCTGGCTGGCCGGCGGTGCGGCTCAGCTTTCCGAGAGGACGGACGGGCACTTGGGGTGCCGCTGGAAAAGGCTAGCGGCGGCGCCCGCTGTCGGAGACACGAGCGGCTAGCGGCGGCAAAATCATTCCCGAGCATGCATACGGCAAAGTGGCCGGTCGCAGCGATCACTCGCAAAAAAAAAAAAAAAAAAAAAGATCGGCCGAACCTTCCGTCCACTACGGTGGTGGCACCCCCCCGCTGATCGAGTGCTTAGGATCCGTAATCACCGTCTCGATCGTGCGATGCGCCCGCACGGCCGCACACAACCAACCTTCCCCAACCCAGTGACAGTGTGCCGGACCATCACCGTGACGCCCGTCTCCGGTCATGGGTATAGTGGGCTCGTCGCTGACACACTAGCCTAGGCAGGAGTCGCTGCCATTTTTTCATTTGACAGTATATGCCATCTTTTGTCAAGGAAGGTGGTTGATTAACTGAAAACGAGCCGTGAGTGGCATAGCCCTTCCCAAGGTGAGTGGGGCAGTGATGCTTCCATGAAAGCTAGGCTACGTACGGCGCTGTCCTCCGACGATCCGATCTGGCCGACCTCTTCTGCGCCTGCCTTTTCAGCCAAGCGTGGAAAGCCTGCAGTGCGACCCCAGAGTCTATGCGAGTGGGTCGGTCAACCGGGATCGAATGCGGTGCGGCAAGCAAGCGGCTGAAAGACCAGACCGCATGTGCAGAATGAGGAGCTAGATGATATATAGTGTGAGGCTGCGAGCTCATCTCTCTGTCACAAATTCACGGTCATCGCCATCTGGCATTGGGTATGCATGTGCTGCCACAAATTCAGACTAATGCGGAAACTAAACTGAAACTTTGCAAGGAAAAAAAATACGAAGAAAAAAAACGTTGCGAGAAGCAGATGGAACAAGCGTCGTGGCATTAATTGTAAAGTGCGCGACACGAACCCTACCAAGGTCGGACCATTCGTCCGTGTCGGTGAGACCCGCCAGCTTACGTTCATACATACCACATCCGAAAATAATTCTCCACGACGCTGGTCCTTTCGCTGGCCACACAGTTGTACGTACGTAGCAGGCCGCACCGACAAAACATCCGCCTCGTGTGTCCATCGCTGCTCTACACGGTAGAAGTATTGCTCTGGGCTAAATTTCGTGTTTTGACCTTTTTATAAAAGTTGATTCAGATTTAACCTTAGTTTATAAAAAAAATCAGTATCTAATCTTTTTCTATCGCCGGGGTCCATGACGATAGGGTAGAACATCCTACCGTCGAGGACCCTAACAGTAGGGATGCACATCTTACTGTAAATTTTTCTTAATTATCGTATATAGTGTGTGTTCGCATCTATAGTCGGGCACCTCGGTGGTAAGGTTCTACAGGCTACCGCCAGCCAGCCTATTTGACGGTAGGGGTGCGTCGTGCTGACGTGGATAAGTTTTCTACCGCTAGGGACCTCAGCGGTAGGTTGTTATACCCTACCTTCATAAACCTTGATGGTAGGAAAAGGGTTAGATCCAAAAAAAATTACACACCAGGATTAAATCTCGATCAACTTTCATAAAAGGGTCAAAATACTAAATACTGTTTCAAAATAAATGTCTCGACTTTATACTAACTTTAGTATAAAATTGTAGTATTAAAGTTGAGACACTTATTCTGAAACGGAGAAAGTACTTGTTTTGGTACTACAACGCGATGATGGGCTCCGGACTCGTCACATCCCTGCTTGTTCGGGGCTGCAAAACGATTTCTTCCCTTCTTTTGATCTCTCTCGACCGGCTGGAATCAGGAGCAGTGCACGGCGCGTCGTCCCTTGTGCCCTCTGGGAAATGCCGGATCGGATTTCGCCGCGAATCTACCGTAGATGCGGCCAAGAACGCACGGTGCCCGAATCTATCTGCCGCCGCGCTGGATGCCATACGCGATCACGGGCCGGATTATCTGAGGGCGGAGTGTCGAGCACTAGCAGATAGATAGATGGACAAAAAAGAACAGCTAGGATTTTTCGAACACGGGCGTCAATGTCAAACAGTAGGTTGGTGGACGGCCACTTTATTATCCGTTGCGGTTGGGCGCATGTGGGATGCGGCCAAGATTGCACCAACGCGTTCGATGCTGTATGCATGATCACGCTTGGCACGGCTGCAGCTGAAGCCTACTAAGCGCGGTTGGCTCGGGCCTAACACGGGGGAGGCTTCTCCACTTGCGGGCAGATCGCGAGAAAGTGCCTTCGGTTTGGTCGCTTGCCAGTGGGTAAATAAAACCAGCGAACAGCAGTGAACGATGAACATCAGCGACGAGCATTCACCCTTTTTCTTTTCTGAATTGAAGAAACAGTCATCTCGGTGACTCGGTCACTCAGTCGGTATACATGGTCTGAGACTTCAGAGTAGGACCATGTCGCAGGGTAGTACTGGCAGGTCAACATCAGACCGACATTTTTTTTTTTTTGATGAATAGCTAACACACAGGCCAAGACCAACAAGCACTTTGGCTCAGTGCAGTCCTCAGCCATGAAACACTAGTCAGAAGAATCGCGAAATCACTGCTGGGTACCCAATTTCGTATGCAGCTCTGGGACCTAAAGATGTTACGAAAATGTGCCGTACCGGAGCCAGTGCACGATCTCATGATCTTGCCCCCAAGTCTCAGACCTTTTAACGGAAGGAAAAGATGTGGGTAGCAGAATGGATAGCAGAAAAGCGACCGAGCTTGCTGACAAACATGCGCTCCCAGATGCAAGCATCCGATCGACCGGATGGTCAATTCAAAAGAAAGAACCCGGTGCTAGTACCTTTTTTAGAATGATGATCATCACCCATGCTGTGCTGCAGTACATCTGCAGGGATAAAACAGCAGAAAGCGATGAGAAATTAAAGCAGCATATATGCGCAGATTCCAGGCAACATCTGAAACCGTAAACATGCCCGCCCCACATTCCCAACAAACCTCAAATTTTCAGGTGCTGACAAGAAGAGAGCGCCATCTCCTTAGACAACCACTCTTTTCCAAGACACAATAACGATAACAGACCAAACTAGAGGTTTGCAGCAGGAAAAACCCCAAAACCTAGGAAGTATACTTTGGCTCAACCTTCCACTCTGAAATAAGACCAATTTTTAGCTAGAGCAACCGACTACGCAAATTTTTAGAATGACATGACACAGCTAAAAATTACGGACCGATGATGCATACCATCTTGGTGAATCAAACAGAAACATGCAATCTACAGTTACCTAGTTTCAAACATCCTAACATAAGCATGATGGCTAGCTACAAAATAAACAGACAGGTGTGAAATCAGACCAATTTCCAGCTAAAGCAACAAACAAACTACACAATTTTTAGCATGCCATGGCAGAGCTAAAAATTACGGTCCGATGATGTATACAATCTTGGTGAATCAAACAGAAACATGCAATCTACAGCGAGGAATGAAGCACGTTTCGAACATCCTAACATAGGCATGGACTTATTATATTAGAAAATGGCTAGCTACAAAATAAACAGCCAGGTGTGAATTTGCTTCAAGACAGGGTTGCTATTTTCAATTTTGATGCGAATTAATAGTGGCACTGCAAGCTTGTGAACCTTAAGCGAGCCTCCAACAAGCACAGCTATATAATGTGTGCGCTATGCTGACAAAGTGACAACGTTAACCTTAAAATAAGGACATTATTCAAACAAGTCAAAACATTGAAATCAGAACTATCGTCAAGAAAATTGTTTGTCTTAACTACCATCGTAAAGGCCCTGAATTGGAGTAATTTTATCACAACAAACCGCTGAGTACAGATCAAGAACAAGCCATATCTCATGTTAGCCAGCATGCAATTTTTAGCATGACACAACAGAGCTAAAAATTACTGACCGATAATGCATATACCATGTTGGTGAATCAAACAGAAACATGCAATCAACAGCGAAGAATGTACTAAGTTTCAAACATGCTAACATAAGCATGGGCTTATATCAGAAACGGCTAGCTACGAATTGAACAACCAAGTGTGAATTTTCTCCAAGACAGGCTCACTATTTTAAATTTAATAGTGACACTGCAAGCTTGTGAACCTTAAGCGTGCCTCCAACCAGCACAATTATATAATGTGTGTGCTATGCTGATAAAGTGACAAGGTAACCTTAAAATCAGGACATTATTCAAACAAGTCAAAACATTGAAATCAGAACTACATCAAGAAAATTATTTGTCTTAACTACCATCGTAAAGGCCCTGAATTAGAGTAATTTTATCAAAACAAACTCGTATATGCTCTGTCATACGCCATATACTCGTATAACAAACGATACAGGTCTTGTGTTTCGGAAGGTACTCCCTCCGTTCAAAAATACTTGTCGTGGTTTTAGTTAAGTATTTTGGAACGGAGGGAGTAGTAACGAAATCATAGTTAGATAATCAAAAGGCTCTATTTTAGGGAGCTCAGTAAATTTAAGTTATGTCGTATCTATTTGACAAAATTACAATAAATAGTGTTCAGTTGGATAAGCCAACATGAGTACTGCATTTTACTAGAATCAAGTTCAGAAAGGTAAAAGATTGGTTACCTGCTTCTTGGAGAAGTTATCTGTTTCCAGAATTTCCTTCAAAAGTTATTTACTGCACACATAGTCCAACTAATAGGTTGTAAGGTGAAAGAATGGATATCACAATGACCAACTGATCAAACAAATTCTTGAGCTGTCACCGAGCCTCTACCTACAGCTTGCTGAAGAAAATGAATAATAAGCACTAACATGCTTAGCAGTTCATATAAAACCACCTTCCAGAATAAGCAACAACGCACAATTAATCAATGAGACTGAATCCTGAAATAAAGCAAAGCACCAACAAAACAAGAACTGGAGACTTGGAGAAATATTCCAAACAATATCGAGAGTCATAACTACCATATAAGCACACCCAATGGGAAAATGCTAGCAAGTGCTACATCACAAAAAGAGAAATGCATCACAATGTCATTACAGAAGTGTCAGAGAGGTGCATCAAGTCTGAACAGAAAGTACTGACAAGAATTCCATTATTTCCCATGGTGATATGATCTTCAATGACTATCCATGGTTTAACCAGTATTACATGGCACAGCTTACACCTTGATGAGAATTGAGAGGTATATAGCAATCAATGAAATGAATGAATTACTTGAAAGGTCAGTAGCTATGTTGGACTTGCAAACTAAATGCTCAGAGCTGACAACTGTTGCAGCTGAGTCAACCATTCCAATATCTTGACTGGATGCTACTTCTTAGAAGCAGCCTTTATCCGTGATATAAGGCTTTCCCCAGCATCACCCAAGCCATCCAATCCCACGAGTTTTGTCCCAAAATCTCGGTACAGTGTACTCAACCGCTGCTCGTCACCTTCCATTGCAGCTAGCTCAGTTACATTCTTCCGCATTATTAGGCCGTACAGGAAAAGTGAACCAGAGCCTAACTTTCTGGCACCAATTCCAACACGCAGCAATGATGCTGAATCAGGTTCAGATATAGATGGGTCATGCAGAACTGAGAAGCCACCGAAAGCAACATCAGGGGTACGGAAGAGATCATCCAAATCAATGTTATCATCTTTAACAATATCTTTGACTTCATAACTGACAACTATTTTCTCAGATGAGTCAACCTTTTTTGCTCTCTTTCTAGCGGCTCTTACAATATTGGCAGCCTCTCTGTACCCACTAAGCAGAGCTCCATGCATCGTTGCAGGGTACCGCCTATTTGTTGCTTCCCCGGCGAAGAAGATTCTATCAGCAACACTCTCAGCCAAAATATCATAATCATCGCCGGAAGACCCAATAGCCACATGGGAATATGATCCATATGAAAACCTGTCACTGCCCCATCGAGTGCATATTGCCTGCAGTGGGTTTGGTACCTCGATCCCCATGGGTGAAAAGATTTTTTTAAGTGTGTCTAACACCTTCTCGACATTTTCCATTGGTGACTTCTTCTCAAAACTGATAGCAGATTCCCCAGCAACAAGGGCAACGAGCAGTGGACCTCCTGAGACTGAAGAATAGCTATAGAACAGGAAGAATTCACCTCGTTGACTAGAGTCCTCAGTCAAATGCCCAAATGTATCAATCCTACCATCCCAGAAGTCAAAAGGGAATAACATCACAACCTTATTAAGAAGCCCAAAACCCAATCTCTGAATGGCCTCTCGTTTCTGAGCTGGCAGCTTCGGCACAAAATCAATGTCCCCTTTCTTAAGCACACCAAGGGGAACAGTGCAGAGCGCCATATCACCACGGAATGTCTGCTTATCAGTGTAGACCAACACACCATCACACCCATACTGTATCCTTCGCACATTCTGTCCATAGAATATCGGGACGCCATCAGCAAGTGCTCGGACAAATTGGAAATTGCCACCAGGTATAAAGCAGTGGTCACCACCCATTTCGTATGGGTCATCCTGGTCCCAGAAGGCCATGGAGAGATCAGCAAGAGGAGCGGCATTGGCATACTCCAGGTTGGCCAGATGCCAATCAAGAAGCATCCGTTCCTCTGGCTCAGCGGCGACACCATGCGCTGCCCGGAATGCCTCGAGTGCCATGCCAAGTGACACATCCACACCGTGTGGGACACTATCTGCGATAACCTGCCGCAGCTGGCAAACCTTGTCAAGAAGCTGGTTAAAGGCAGCTTCAACACGACCATCCATGTCAGGGTCGACTGGGCGGCCATCCGGAAGATACAACGGGCACTTGTCCCGCACCTTGTGAAGAGGGAACCCAAGCTGCTGTGCTATGACACCAAGGGGGTTCCCATTAATACCAGTGAGCACACTGCCTCCCAGATCAGCAGAAGCAGCAATGTCAGGATGGTCTGCTGCAGAGGACCGCATTGTCTTAGTAAACACACGGCCACCTGGGCGGAGTCGGCCTTCGACAATTGCAACCTTGAAGCCAAGGGACATAAGGTGGCGTGCGGCGGCGAGGCCAGCAAAGCCAGCACCTACGATGAGGACGGAAGGGGGAGGATGGGAGGGAGGGGGGATTGGGGGTAGGGAGACAATGGATGGGGCGAGGCCAAAATTGATGTAGGCATGGTCCGATAGGAAGGAGTGTGCAGCGGCGACGAGGGGCGCATGCTCGGCGCGGATGGATGCGAGCGCGGCGTTGGACGCGACGGGGGAGAGGGGATTAGAACGCCAGAGCGCGAGAATATGGTTGCGTACGACGAGGTAGTTGGCCTGGTCGGCGCCACCTATAACTGGGATGACGGCGGCGGCGACCTCGTCCTCGGAGAGGGTGTCCGCGGGGAATCCCGCCGCGAGCGCGATGGTGGCCTCGGAATCCAGCTCCCGCGCCAGGCGGAGGGATGAGTTGGTCGGCGGGCGCCCACGGCGGCGCGGGATGGCGGCGAGATGCGCCGCGGTGGCCCCCGACGAGGAGGAAGCGCGGAGGACGCGGACGCCGGCCGTGGGGATCATGCCGGGGAACTGCTTCTTGCGGCGGCGGCGCTTCCGCGCGATGGTGGAGTCGTCGACGGCCGCGGTGGTGGAGGGGGCGGACGGGGTCGGGGAGGACGTGGGCGCGTCCTCCTCCATGGGCTCCGCGGACGCCGCGGCGTCTCCCCCTGCCGCGTCGTCCTCCATGGGCTCCGCGGCGGCGGCCGCGGCTGCTTGGTCCTCGTCCTGCTCCATTGGGACGAGAGCTAGATGCCCCACGGCTTCGGGCGCGTCGGGCGGAGGCAAGGGCGGTGGTTGCGCCTCGTTGGCTTCGTCCATTGGGGGGTTTCCGGGGATGGATCCGGCGAGCTCGGCGACTGGATTTGGGAATTGGGAGGAGGGTTCAGGGGTTGGTTTAGGGCCAGAACTGTGTAGGGGGAGAGAGAGTCGGGACTCGGGAGGGAAGAGCTGGCTGGCCCTATGGAATGTTTTCCCGTAAAACATGAATGAAAGCGTACTTTACATCTCCAGGTTTTTTTTTTTGATCATCCCATTGTTACATTCTAGCCAAAGATGGAGCCTTCTCAGGGCATGTGGCCTCTGAGCCGTCCGATTGCCTGTCCAAACGACTTTTGACCGTCGGATTCTTCGATGGATTGATCCTGGCCGTCGGATCGAGTCTGATGTGACTAGCAATGAATAGTGCCCAGAGTTGCTACAACCGCACTACCCCACTGGCTATCCATGACACGCGGGACCCAGGCGTGGTGGGCCGTGCCCGTCAGCGACCGCGGAGCGCAGAGCTCCCGGTGGTGACTGCTTCTGGTGGAGAAACCGTGCCACCGCCTGTAAATTTGGTGGCCCGCCAAGGGTCCTTTAGTCATTTCACCAGGTAGCGTATAAATGCAGCAAGTGAAAACCTAGCCGCCGGCTCCCGCACACGCGCACCCCGCCCCATCCTTGCCTCGCAGCTCCCCTCCCATAACCCTAGCTCCGCCTCTCCTCTGCGCCGCCGCCGCTCATCCTCCTCCCCTCACATCGCGCCCGCACAGCTTTGTTGCGCCGCTGTCGCTCGCCCCGGTCACCTTCATCCTCGCGCGCGCTCGGCAGGAGAGCGCGTGCCTCCTCTCACGCCGTCGGCTGGCGACCGGCGCACCCGGCTCTCATCTTTGTTCAACGGCGAGGAGCCACCGCTGGGAACGCTCCTCACTCCCCGCTGAGATCCTCGATTGGTGATCCCAGCTCTTCGTGCTCGCCTCGCCCCGCCGTGTCAGGTGCTCTTCCTCTCGCTCTCTTCCATCCCCTCATTTTCCTTATTCATGCCGCCGTCGCCTTGGCCGCAGCCATCCGATGGAAGGCGCTCACCCTTTGCTGGAAGATGAAGTAGGGATGGAGAGAGGAAGAAGGAGTAAGAGGAGAACACTCGCTGGTGACTGGAGAACCCTGAGTCCGCTGCTACTGCCTCCAGTGGCCTACCTACAACAGCAAGGTGAGTCCGCACCCCACCTACCTCTGCATTTTTTGCTTGACAGGTTGCAGCAGCTATCTGAAGTTACACAGATATGGTGTGCTTGTACAATTTGGTTGGTTTTAATCATGCTTTGTTGATTGGTTGTTGTAAAACATGCACATAGCTTATTAAGAAATTCCGCTTTGCTATGGAGATGGAAATTTATTAGTTTGGTGTGGTGGAGTAATTATCTTGAGAATCAAAATTGTATACTCTGCATCAAAATATGTCGTCAAAATGAGCAATTAATCTTTTGCGCTTAATGTTGTGCGGATGTTGAGGTTTGACCGCCACCATTGGGGGAAGCCACTAACCGAGGCCCCACTAGATGACAAACCACGCCATATCCATGTACGGTTGGGTCGATTTCTTTCTTAAACCTAATGTGGCCATGGCTAACCTAATACCGGCTTGCATCCATTCCTACCCATGATTGGAGTTGGCCGGTCCTGAAACGGTATCCCAACACCCTGCTGAAGATATTGAAGGATTCATTTTTTTATTACAACTGTATTAGAAATTTGTTTGGAAATTAAGTGTTTTTGTAAGCTAACAATGTATAACCAATTAAAGTATGAATCCAAAATTCTTTTATGAAGATATGTATTTTGATATGAGTTGTTCAGATGAAATGGCCATATTAAGGAATTATTGGGCTTCATTGGCTTGGAAATTGCAGTCACATATTTCTGGATTCGGAACTGAGAAGTATTCGATGAAAATTCAAGCAAGTTGTAGACTGATTTTTTGTTTTTGTAGAATGGGGATGAAGAATAGGTCAATATTGAATGGATACATTCACTCAGAATGAGGGGCTGTTAATGTTATGGCTTGATTGTGTTTGCTGGTTCCATCCAGATTTTGCTTTGCAGGTACTATGCAAGAATCACGTTTTCATTTATGAGAGAACTTGGTATTTTTGTTGTTGTGAATGACATATGTAAGTGCCATGTTGGATCATTAGATTTTCGTTGATGTAGTGATCCTCCAGCTTAATTACTAGCACGTATACATTCATTGTTCTTTACAAAAAGAAACTAATGCTAAAACAGATCTTGGAAACGTTCAGAGAAAAAATG